>JAJPUD010003821.1:0-35519 GCA_023553655.1 Myrmecobius fasciatus | reverse complement strand
TTACTATATTAGATTCAAGTTAGTGTGTCTGACTGTGGCTGATCAGACCAATATGAGCTCAGAACGCTCTGCCACAGGTTGGATATAAATAGTTCCTATGAATGTTTTGGTAGATTCTCTAACTTTGTGCATTTTGTATTTCTTCTAAGCTAATTCAATTACATTTTTTAATGTTTCAGTTGCAGGGTGGGATCTCTGGCTGCCACAGTAATCAGGCCCTGGGGTAAATGACAATTTTTAGGGCTTTTCTAATCCCTTCCTCACACCTAGAGATAAACAATACAATCCTTAAAAGGTTGGTCAGACAGTCAGGAGGCTGCTGAACCCCACTGTTGCTTCCTGTGAGATGACCCTATGGCCTGAACTGCTTGTGTATAGGGTTGTGACTGCAGCTCCTAATGTATCCACACCTGCTGTTTCATTTTTGGCCCATTGGGCCAGTACTTTGAGACAGGTGAAAAATGGCAAATGGTAAGCGATTTCTTTTGATTCATACGTAAATTGGACTTAAGTGAGGCAGAATTGCAAGAAGTTGTCAGCCTTACCCTCTCTTCCACAATCATCACTGTCCAGTGGCAGGAGAGAGTCAAGATGACTGGTGTTAACTTGAGATGCACTGAATGACCTTGGTGTCTTTGGTGTTCTATCCAAACTCTAAGTGCTCTGCTTCACTTGCCTTCGTGACCATTGGAACAGACTGTTCTCATCCACCCATTACATCAGGGGAAGTCTTCAGAAGCTTAGGAAACACAATATGCAGATTAGAAACAGTCATAGCTTGCCTGCACATTCTCTGAAGTGGGGAGCAGGATCTTTCATTATATATTCCCCAAAGCTGGCTTATGAAATATTCATGTAGGAGGCTGCATTAGGTAGAGAGCTAAATATGATCCTGAGGACTAAAGTGTCATGAGTCAGTACCAACTTATACTTATTTCTTATAAAAATGACATCTGAGTGGAGGAGATTTTACCTTTAAAGACTTTCCTCCAATAAAGTGTCTCTCATGCATGTATTGAGATGGTTAAAAAAAAAACAATTTTTTTCCATAATAGATAAAACCAGGGAGATAAGGTTGTTCAATAAATCTCTGATTATCATTATCAAGAAAGGCAAGGTATGATAGACTTGTCAACCTAATGGATCATATGATATGCAAAGTCCAACTGGAAGTGGGAGTCCTTTTAGATTTTGAGGTCCTCCAGATGGTGCTCTTTAAGAATGATTTTTTTTGATGTAGTAAGCTCCAAAAGACAGATAGGCCTTACTCAAATAAAAATGGATTGGATTATTGATCCAGAGAGGGAAAAAAACAACTATCTGAAGGACTACTTTCTAGATAGTGATATGTAATTCATTGTCCCACTGCCTTGATCCATCAATACCTAGCATAACACCTGACATAGATGTCACAGATGATTGATGACCTGGGTTCAGAATGGAGGAACAGGAAGGAGGACTGAGTTGGATCTGAAAAATTGCAAAACACTTCTATGATCCCAAACTTCTCCCTTACTCTAAAAAGTGCCCTATCTTTTTAACACTAATAAAAGACAAGGCAACTCTCAGAAAAAATGTCATTCTGCATTGACAGAGAAAGTTTTGTTACAAGGAAGGAGTTCCTTATCCTTATGAAATCATAGGTTTGGAACAAAAATAATGACAACAAATGAAAATAAAAGAAAACAAAATTCTCCTGATGAGCTCAATAAGACAGTGAGTCAGGGATCACCATTGTCTTTAAAATCCAAGTTGGGAGGGAGTTAAAGGTCAATGGAGAGATGCCTATTGTGTGATATGCATATTCTAATAAAGGTATGAATATTTTTATAGAGCTTTAAGATTTCCAAAGCACTTTACTTTATGTACATTATCTCATTTGAACCTCACAACAATCCTGTGGGGTAAATATCACTGATATCAGACATGATCTTTTAGCCAAGTCTTGTCTCATTGCCAGCTCTTTCACAGTGTATTACTAAGAATGATCTGAGTTTAAGAGGGGAAGAAAAGATACCCAGGAAATTTACAATCAGAAAAAGGAAGCGCATCAATCATGTAGTAAGAGCAAACAGATTATTCAGAGTTGTACCAGAACTTGTGGGATATTAAAAGACCTAGAGGAAGCCTTTGGCATGCTAAGTAAATTCCCTACATAGGGTTTGTAAGGGACTGTGAACAGAAAAGACTGAGAAAGGAGGAGCTTCTGGGATTACAGTCAACTAGTATTTATCAAATGCCTGCTATGTGCTAAGCACTCGGGGATACAAAGAAAGACAAAGAAAGACCAGTCCTTATTTATAAGGAACTCATACTCATGTACTTTATACATGTAAACAACCATGTATAAGCAAGATATATGCCGGATAAATTGGAAATAATCAACGGAGGGAGGGCACTAGGATTAAAGGGATAGGAAAAGGGGCTTCCTGCATAATTAGTACTAGTGGAAAAAGCACCCTATTCAGTGAGATTATGAATCCATTGTAATATTTTAAAATATAATTTATGACATGATTTTTTCTTTTCTTCAATTGACAAAGAAAATGTGAATATTTCATGCACTTAATTTTAAACAAAAAATCATTAATAACTTAAAATGAATTTCTATATATGTGAACATAACATTGTACTAGTTATTTGTTCTACATATCTTTTCTTTTTTTTTTCTTTTTTTTTTAATGAAAGCTTTTTATTTGCATAACATATGTATGGGTAGTTCCTCAGCATTGATCTTTACAAAACTTTCCGTTACAAATTTTTCCCCCAGTCCCCTCCCCTCCCCTAGATGGCAGGAAGTCCACTACATGTTAATAATGTTAAAATACTTGACAAGTTGTTTGCAAGAAAAATCCTATCTACAAGAAAAAAAATCAGAGAAAGGAAACACAATGCAAGCAAACATCAATAGAGAGCATGAAAATGTTATATTGTGGTCCACATTTCATATCCCTCTCTCTGGGTGTATATGGCTTTCTTCACTGAACAATTGGAACTGGTTTGAGGCATTTCTTTGTTGCAGAGAGCCATGTCTATCAGAGTTGAACATCATGTAATATTGTCGTTGCTGTGCATAATTCTACATATCTTTTCAACTCTTTCTTCACTGATCTCATTATCTCAATGACATTATAAATATAAGATAGAAAATAGTTTTTAAAAGAGTGCTGTTTCTTCTTCACACTTGCACAAAATGATGAAGAGTGAAATAACAGAACCAAGAAAAACTGTATTTAGTAATAGCAACATTGTTTTAAGAATGATTTTAAGTGATTAAATAATTTTTACTATTATACCTACCCCAAATAACTATAAAGGACATATGAAGTAAGACACTATCTAGATCCAGAGAAAGAACTGATAAATAAAAGTATATGTAGAATAATTTTTACATATAATATACATATATATATGTGTATACCTATATATACCTACCTCTCTCTCTTCTTCACACACACATACATTCACACATACACATTTGTGTTTACTTATAGACATCTTTAGGGTGGGAGAAGAAGTTAGAAAGAAAAGAAATTTACATAAAACATGTATTTAAAAGGAATAGCAAGTTGTATGTGTAGATTTGTAGTAGATTCATTGGAAGCCTAATTTTTTTTTTGTACTTTGGACTTCAGAGAATGTTGTGTCTAGTATATTGACCAAAGAATTTGACTGGTTCTGCTTTGCAAAAATAATGTTTGCTAGGTATTCATAATCATTGTTAATTCACTGAATTTTTACAACATATTAAAATGCAGGTCTCCAATATCTTAAAGGACCAACAGTATCACTAATATATATGTACAAAGTATCCAACATTTGATATGGTGATGGGTTAAATTGACATCACTTTTATCCTTCAGTAAACATTTAATCTGGACACGAATAAACACATGAAAAAGGTCAAATAAACACACAAACATTGTTGCTTATCCAGAAATTCTGGTAAAATCGTTGCTTAATTTCTCTGCCCTTTTTCTCATTTAATTGCTGTAAGTTAATATGGAACAGATGATATTGTACAGTTTTATTAGGCAATTTTATAAGCTAGAGCTAGCGTGATAGACATTTTAGGACTTGGAAGTTTGACAATGAAAAGAAAAGTTTCATTAGTACTTGTGTCTGGGTGTTTCAGGCTTCTCCAGTGGAGTCAGGAATGGAGAGGTGGAACAACATTCACAAAGGGTTGTGGAAATGATTCTGAGTTCCATGGATTCTTGCAAATTTCCTTGTGGCAGCAACCCTAAGTAAGGTGGTAGGTGAGAAGGTGGAAAAAAGGAAAAATTGTGGCACATCTGTCCCCTTTTGTCCTCCAGGCCATGAGATCACAAATTACAACTCTGTTCATCACTGATCCTCCACATACTATATTATATATGCTATATTTACTTGTTCTAGTTACTTTTTGTGGCTGTTCCTAATAAAAAGTGACATTTATAGGTTACTTTAAGATTTGCAAAATGTTTTATAAATATTATCTTTGTTCTTCCACAAAAAAACCTGTGAGCTAAATACACTGCCTGTAGTTGTATTCACATTCTACAGATGAGATGAGACTGAGAGACATTAAGAAACTTGAAAATTAGTTTCTGAGATAGGATCTGTCCCCCAATTTTTTCTGTTCTCTATCTACCTCCTGTCTATTACCCCATACTGCAAATGCTATAGCTTCTAGGTTGATAACAATGATTATTTGATCTCATTACCCTTACTACCTTTAGCGACATTAGGATAACTTGGCTATCATCTTCCAAAATGTTGAGAATAATCGAGGCAAAGAGAATGTGATCTATTTCATAGAGGAAAATGAGGTTTCTCCTATTGTTCCAAAGTAATACTTTCCTATATTTTTCTCACTTGACCCTCCCACAAATGGAAATCTTGATTTACCTCCTTAGGGAGTTTTTTTCTTCTTCTATCCATGAGGGACAAAACTTGAAAGTGCATAGAAACAGAAATGAAAATGAAAGAAAAAAAATTGAAAATATTCCTGAGATGATAATTAAAACTAAGAGCCTTTTAAAAAGAAAAATGAGGGAAGTAATTAATTTGGTGTTCCTAAAGAAGAGGAAAAAGCGATATTGCTAAAATTTTAAAAAAGGAGAAAGAAGAATTTATAATGAATGATAAAAAGGAAATTATCAGAAACTCTTACTTTGTTAAACAACAAACTAACTGACAATGAAAATGAAATGGATGAACATTTACAAAAATGGAAATTATCTAGATAAACAGAACGGAAGCAGGGAAATTAAATAACCCAAGTGCAAACCAAAATTTAGTAAACTGTCTATGTAGTCTTAAAGGAAGGAAAAAAAACCACATATATAGATGGATTTACAGGACAATTCCATTGAACATTTAATGAATAATTAACCACTATACTAAATGAATTGTTCACAAAAATAGAGAAAAAAGAAATTTCTCACTAAACTCACTCTATAAGATTAATATAGTTACAATATCCAAAACAGGGAAAGAGAGAGAGAATAGAGAAAGAAAATTAAACATTGATATTACCAGATAATAAAATATTACTTAAGGAGCTATTAAAACATATGAAAAATTATTCATTATGTTCATGTTGATTTTATATTAGAAATAGTTACACATTAGAACTAAAAATATAACAAAATCATATTAAAAACAAATATAATAAAAGAACAAAACAAACTATGAAAACTCATTTTATCTCACCTCAGAATGTTTTCCTAACTTGAAAGATATTACAGCTCAGTTAGACCATCCTACTTCATTTCATAAGAGAAAAAATTGAAATCTACGGAAGATGAGTGTTTCAAGATCATATTAGATAATTATTCTGCTACTATTATGTTACTGGACAACTAAGTAGTACAGTGGGTAGAGTGCTAGGCCTAGAGTATGAAAGACTCATCTTCCTTAGTCCAAATCTGGCCTCAGATTTGGACTGTGTCATTCTGGCCAAGTCACTTAACCCTGTTAAGTGCCTTGTTCCTCATCTGTAAAATGAGTTGGACAAGGAAATGGCAAACCACTCCAATATCTTTGCCAAGAAAACGCAAAATGTAATCACAAAGAGTTAGACATGACTAAAGAATATATTTCATCTCTAGATATCTAGATGTTATATAGTTAATAATTCAACTGGTTAGTGAAGACTACCAAATGAATAGACCTGAAGGAATGATTTCCATGTCCAAATCTAATTCATCTGCATTCCCTACTTCTAGATATACTTAGAGTCTTTTGCTATTAAAACTGACTTTGCTTGAATTTTTTTTTACCTCACTTCAACTCTATTCGACTTATTAAAGCACTGATTAAATGCCTACCTTATACAGCCATGGTGTAATGCTCTGGAAATCCAAAGACAACAAAAAATTGTTTCCTGTCCTCAAAGAATGTAGAATATGAATTCTACAGGGGAATACAACATAGGTAAGTAAATGAAGGAGAGAATGCACTACTGATTACAGGAATTCCAATAGGGAAGTAGGAAATAACACCTGATCTGAATCTTGAAAAAGGTTGAGGCTTCTGAGAGGCAGAGATGGGAAGAGAGCATGAATTAGACACTAGAAAGAGCTGGTTCAAAGATCTGAATGCAGAGGACAGAATGCAGAATTTGACAAGTAGCAAGTGGATCACTTTGGTATATGTAGAGAAAACTAAAGTGGAAGAAGCCCAGAAACTTAAACTGGAGACAGATTGAAAAGAGCTTTCAATGGTAAGATGAGGAGTTGGCATTTTAGCCCACTAGAGCTCTATTATACTTTAGGGCAATGGAGAGCCTGCATGGTAGAGGGAGATCTGTCATAGGACTGACCTGCTTCATTATCCTTGAAGCAGGAGCTGCCATAAAGCCTACATTCATCAGTGACTGGGGCATTTTCTGTTTAAAGTAACAGTCAAGAAGGAGATTTGGATAGATAAAACATGCAAAAAAATTGACTTGAAAAGAACATGTCAAAGATGTTTTATTTCTGATTGATTTTGTGATGGTATGAATTGAAGGGAAGCTATATTTTTCCTCCTCACACATTTGAGGACCAAGTAGGAATCCAAAGAGGAACAAATCTTATCAAATTAGCAGGAGTAAACTAGAGATAGCTCAAACCAGCTTGGGAAAGCAGATTGTTCAATTTTCAAGGTGAGCATTTATACCCCAGAAATTGGAAAAGACTATTAATTATGGCTTGATTTCTTGTTTTATAGATTGTCTAGACTTAAGAAAATGATGGGAGATTGTTAATAAATATAAAAGTAGGTCATGACTACTTTTTTCCCCTCAAAGGATAAATTGTTAAACATTTACTAGAATACAACTGTCACATAAATAGCTATAATATTTGATTTATAGCATGGATAAGGTGTTGCTCAGAATGCTACCAACCAGCTAAGAGCAAAAACTTCTCTTTTTGGAAAGAGAAAAATCTGCAGTCTCTAGTTAACTTAGTCATCTTTAAGGTCAAACAAATAGTGCCTGTTGAGTAACCAGAACGGAAACATTGTGGCAGAAAGTAATTTTGCTTTGCTGTTCTGGATAATTTGGTGCTTCCTTTGGGCAAAGCAATCATGTATCTCCATGCAGTTGAGCTTCAAGTGGCTTAGGCCTGATATAGAAGGAAATAAAAGTACAAGCACCAGTGTCTATGTGAGGAAAATAAATCTGAAGCACTTTTCCTAAGCCCCAAGGAGCATGCGGCTTAGAGAATTAGAATTATTTTGAACACTGTGAGTATGAGCTGAAAATTTATTGGTGGCAATTCACCTGTTGTGAAAAGTGCATAGCTAACTTCCTTAATTTGCAGACTCTATCACAGTAATGGAGGAAGTCAACACATTGCAATATTTTCCATCGTGGTTGACCTTTTCACAGGACAACCACATAGCTACAGACTTCAGGGGGAGCATGTCCTGCCTTCTATTGTGTGGTGTGTGTTAGTGAGGAGACAGTGAAGATGCAATGCCTGATAACCAGGATGGGGACTATAGCAAACAAAGCTGAGCACTGCCACACTCATTTTGTAAAGGTGAAATAAGTTTTAAAAGACCACTAATAGAAGCCTTAAAACAGGGGTGGAGCACCTTTTTTTTCTGCCAAGGTTCTATTTGGATATTTATAACACCATTTGAGAGTCATACAAAATTATCAACTTATAGAATTCAAGAAGTGGGAAGTTGCTGTACCTACTTTATAGCTCATCATCACCTGTGGCTACCTTGGCAGGGCCAGATCAAATGATTTGAGCGCCTTATACTACTAGATGTTCCCTATCTGTTCCTTAAAGGGAAGTCACAAGAAGGTATGTTGTAGGATAATTATGAACAGGGGCAAAAGAGCCCCATTTCTTTAGCCTGGAGAAGAAAGGAAATTTATGAGCTGATTTTATTTAGGGTAACCTAAGGTAATTTAAAAATATATCAATTACTAGTGATATTTTAGGTCGTGTTCTTAATTGTGTGTGTGTGTGTGTGTGTGTGAGAGAGAGAGAGAGAGAGAGAGAGACAGAGAGAGAGACAGAGAGAGACAGAGAGAGAGAGAGAGAGAGAGAGAGAGAGAGAGAGAGAGAGAGAGATAAACCTCTCTGGCAGTCTGGTGAAACCTATAATCCTCCTTAGAATAATGTTTTTAAATATTTTCAATAAAATACATAGGAAGCCAATTATGTTGAAAGGCAGTAATCAGAAAATATATATTTTAAAACAATTTCACCCCAAGTTAAGAATCATACTATCATTAATTAAGAGTAGAAGCAAAAAAAAATAGTGGCATAGGAATCCTTATTGGATTATAATGCTAAAAAGGTATACAGAAGGAACAGAATAAAGAGAGTTGAAAAGAAGGTAGCATTAAAGTCATGTCAACAAGCATTTATTAAGTACATGGTCTACTATCCACTAAGCACTGAAGACACTAAAAAAGGCAAAACAAAAATGCCCACAAACCTTCTGATCTCAAGGAGTTCACAGTCTAGTCAGGGAGAGAATATGTAAATAATTATGTGCAAATATGATATATAGAGGTTGAATTGAAGATAATCACTATAGAAAAGGCACTAGCATTAATGGGGTATGGGAAAAACTTTTTTGCAAAATGTGGGATTTTAACTTAGACTTGAAGAAAGTCAGGTAAGTCATAAAATTGATATCAGGAATGAGAGCATTCTAGGCATGGGGGATAGTCAGTAAAAATGCACAGAATTAGGGATTAGAGTGTCCAGCAAGATGGCCAGTGTATTGTCATGGCAGAGTACATGGAGGGGTTTGAGGCAGAAAGGACTGGAAAAGTAGGAAAGGCCATAAAAGAAGTTTCATATTGAAACAAGATTTTATATTTTATCCTAGAAATAAAAGAGAGTCCCTGAAGTTTATTGAGTAAGGGAGTGACCTGGTCATGCCTGTGCTTTAGGAAAATCATGGTGATAGCTGAGTGGAAGATGGATCAGAGTGGGGAAAGACTGAAAAACTTGAGGCTGAAAGACTGGCTAAAATGTATTCTAATAGTTCAGGATGTGGGGGGCAAAGACCACCGGCTCAAATCAAATAAATTAAGGAGATTTCCCAAGGTAAAAGCAGAAAGAAATTTTATTATGATCTTGAAAGAAAGGGTATCTCCCTTGAAGTTAAGCAAGGAGAGGCAAGGCCCAGTTAACAGACAAGAATTATACAGGGGCCTGGGCTAACACTCCCTATAAGGTGGATCTTTGCCCTGATTAGCCAGGACAAATGACCTCCCATTCTAAGTCATAAAGGAGGAAAAACTTTCAACGTAATACATCTTTAGGATTTTTAAATTACCGTCTATGGGAGTTTCAATGTCAAAGTGGCCCCAACTTAGTCTCCCAAACTCCCACTCCTTGTAAAAATCACGTTATCTCTGGAGAAAGAAACCTGGCCCTGGGCACAGATGACTTTCACTCAATTTTTACAACACTGTCTCCATCTTATGAGACAGCTTTCACAGTTCACTTCATTCAAGGGTAAGGGAAATGTCAGAGGAGAAGAAAGATGTTGAGAAATGTTTTAAATGTTCAACTAATTGGTTCAACCAACAGATTGAATCAAATGGGAGAGAGAGCCAAGTCAAGGATGATACCCTGGTTGTGTGCCTGGAGGGTAGTGTCCTGCATAGTAATAGGAAAAATAGGAGAAGGGCTGGGCTTTGGGGGAAGATAATGAATTCAATTTTGAACATATTGAATTTAAGATGTCCTTGGGGCATCCAGTTTGAGATGTCTAATAGGCTATTAGAAATATGAAAAAGGATGTCAGAGAAGACCATCTTGTGAGAAAAAAGGACATTTCAGTGCAGTTCTCTTCCTTTCTCCTTCCCTCCTTTTCCTTTCTCTCCCTTCTCCCTCATACACTTTCTGGACCTCAGGCATCAAAGAGACAGAAGTGTAGGCTGGGATAGCTTCAGGGAATAAGGAAAAGAAAGGGAAAAGATCCCATGTAGTTTTGTTCTGGTAGGACTTCAAAAAGGGGCAGAAGCATCCTTTGGGGCTAATGCTCTTTCCTGCTTCAAGTACAAGACTGCTGCTGCACATCTAGACTTTTTTTTCACCTAGAGTTTAAAAACAGTTAAACAGGGGAGTGTGGGGAAGGAAAGAGGAGAAAGCATGGATAGCAACAACCTGCCCAAAACAAATCCCAAAACACAAAACCCAAATGAAGACATTCAGAAAAGAGATGAGGAAGGGAGGAGGAATTTAAAGTGGAAATCATCTGGTTGAGCAATCAAGGGAAAAAATGTTGTGGGAATATACTACATTAGGCAACATTAAAAGGGGGGATCAAATCCAGAATGAGGGAGGTCTCAAGATCATAATAGTTTTATAAATCTAGAACTGGATAGAAGCTCTAAGGCAATCTTAATGTCACACAGCTTGTAATTATTGAGGTAGGAACTAAACTCAGGTCTCCTTACAAGGGGTAGTTAGGTGACACAG
Organism: Myrmecobius fasciatus; assembly: GCA_023553655.1. Classification (NCBI taxonomy): domain Eukaryota; kingdom Metazoa; phylum Chordata; class Mammalia; order Dasyuromorphia; family Myrmecobiidae; genus Myrmecobius; species Myrmecobius fasciatus. Next base: position 24,585 of record JAJPUD010003821.1, on the reverse strand, counting down.
TGGATAGAGCACTAGAACTAAAATCAGGAAGAATAATCCTAGGTTGAAATATGACCTCACATACTTAATAGCTCTGTGCCCTTGGACAGGTCATTTGGCCCTGTTGTCCTCATCTGTAAAGATGAGCTGAAGAAGAAAATGGTATCTTTGCCAAGAAAACCCCAAATGAGGTCATGAAGAGTGGGACGTGGTGGAAACGACTGAGAAAACAATTCCTGAGTCTGGCATCAGTGATCTTCCCACTGGGCTATGCTCATTGATTGTCTTCTTCTAACTTGTTCTGGTCAGACTTGATTCAAAATATTTTGTTCTTGGTATCGTATTTTAAGAAGGATATTGATAAACTAAGGAATGGCCAAATTAGGATGACCAGGAAGGCAAAAAAAAAAAAAGGCCCTGAGACTGTGCAAAACTGGTACTTTACTTATCATAGAGAAGAGATTGTTTAGACGACCAAATACTATCTAACTTCAAAATTTTATATGGTTATGACATGGGAAAAAAGATAAGATGTCTTCTGTTTAGGCTCTGAGCTAAAAGCAATAGAGTTGTAGAGATGCAGATTCTCAGATTCTTTGTCATATATTTCTTCATCTGAAGATGTTGCTAACCATATAAGATATTCTAAAGGAAATTAGTGTCGAGTCATTTTCAAACTATGTAATCTGAAATTATCTTAAAGCATGAATTTTTAAATCTGGGGTTTGTGAACTTGATTGTATAAAAATATTTTGATCACAATATTTTAGTTTAATTGGTTTCCTTTGTATTTTCTGTCCAGATGGCCAAAGGGATCTATGAGGCCAGAATACCCCTCTGTTTTATGTTTGTTTGTTTGTTTGTTTTTTTAAGAACAAGTACTCTGCCTTGCAAGGTATTCTTAATTTCCTTGTCTAGAAAACATGAGTCATATTCATTCTAGAAAATGAAACAAGTTAAAATCTGAATAAATTGGCATTTTCTAGACTGGTATTGTCATATTAAAAGATCCTGTTGAGTGGAAAATCAAATTAAACTGTTAACTCTTTTGAGCAAGTCAAGATTTCTGATGTAAGTCTTATAAGTCAAATTGACATTAAAAAATTTTGTACTCACCAGTAAGTGAGTTTAATTTAGGAGGTTATATGAACCAGTGAAACTTAAACTATAAATCAAGTCAATCAATCAAGAGACCTTTATTAAATGCCTACGATGTGCCAGCATTGAAGTTGTTTGCACTTTTTATTCACACATATTTTCTTGATGCTCTTTTTTAGACCACTGTCACCATTCTACCCTATAAAAACCCTTCTTGCAATAAAAATACAGTTAATAAAAACAAATCAATGCCCTGGCCATATCTAACAGCATAAACCATTTTTTACAAATCCTGGAGTTTGCTGGAGTCAAACTGTACCAACCCATGAAAGATGATTGTTAAATTTTCATTCAGAAATCAGCAAATTCTACAATACGGGGCTTGGTTATTGTTTTGGTGATTGTTTGGACTTAAGAAAGCAATGGACAAAGTGTTAATGGTGAAGATTAAAATTTTTAAATGAGTCGTGTATATTTTTTTCCTCTGAAAGCCAGTAGTTAAACAGTATACCACTTTATTGCATCTATAGTCTGCACCTCTCTGCTGAAAAGGGAAGGCCCATTTCAAAGTCATACCAAATATTTCCGAGATGTGAGTAATCAGTCATGTAATCTTCATCTCCTCCAAGATCACAAATTATTCTTCAAAATTGGAATTGAAATTCTGAGTCGTTCCCCTAAACATTTAAATCTATATGTCTCAGGTTTGTATTATACAACAAGGAAGACATTTTGAGAGAAAGATTTTTATTTTGTTAGGATGTCATATCTGGGAATTGTTTTTCAAAAAGCAATAGATAAGAATAGAGTTGTAAAGGATAGTTGAAGTCAAGTTTTGGGGGAATGGTATTTAAAGAATGCAGACTTTGAAGTACTGCCAACAAGAGATGTTAGCAGACCTGCTTGGTGTAGTAAAACACAAAGAAATATTTTAAGGATATTTTGTAGAAAGGAACTGCAGAAGAGAAGGAATGAAAAATCAAAGTATATGTTGAAAACTGTGCTAAATGCTGTTCATGTTGAAATCATTAACATTAAAAAAGGTTGAAATTTGAGTATTTTTATAATTCTAAAGCAAGCCATTTTGCATCTATGAACAAGGACTTCTTAAAACAAATATAGATTTGAAAAATATACAAGTTCTTCTATTAGCCAAAAGCCCTTTTCACTTCCAAAGGAACCATGTTTGGGACCCAAGGAGAGTTTGATTATTTTAGCATTTTTAAATATTAACACTTTTTTTTCTTTAACCTAATGAGTTTGGTGTTTTGCAAACTTTTCTTATTGATTTTCATAGTCTCCAAGAATATAGGAAAGTAATAGTATATATATTTAGGATTGACTTCTCAAAGTAAGCAACTTAGAGATGACACTTCACATTCTAATGGTTCTATGTGATAGAAATTATATATGTTGAGTGACCACAAAAAGATCCTGCAACTTGAAATTTTAAATATCCTTGATGATAGCTATCCAAAAGTGTGATGGGTTGCTTCAGGAGGTAGTGACTCCTTCCATAAATGTTCTATTCTGATATCTTTTCATGGCATGGAGGTGAGTCTGGGTTTGTAGAGGTTGACAATGGAGAGTATAGACTTTTAGTACGGTTGTAGTGTATGTGGTGTCTGGTATCTGAAGAAGAGCCTAGTTAAATATGGAGTCTTATCCATCATCCAGTTGGTAATGCATAATTTTACTCAAGCAACTCATGAAACAAACACTCCCAAGTGTGACCTGAACCAGATTAAAATGTGGTTCCTATCTAATTTTAATGTGATGGTCCATTAATAAAAAGATATAAAAATGTGTGGTTTTCTAAGTCAATATACAGTCCACTGAAATTCTTATGTTTGTTTTACTGGTCCCCATTTCTGACTGAGTTTGATAAGCTTTGCTGTAGGCAACTCTGCAAGTCTATAAATTATAGAGAAATTGACCACTTGCATTTCTATAGGGATTTTCCTCACTTGGAATTTCCTTTTACCAGCACAGGTCCAATCCCTATCCCTATTACTATTATCTATGACTTTAACCTGTAATGTAAAGCAGCATATGGCAAGCAAGGATTTCTTTTTTTAAAATTTTTTATTAAAGCTTTTTATTCACAAAACATATACATGGGTAATTTTTCAACATTGACCCTTGCAAAACTTTCTGTTACAAATTTTCCTGTCCTTCTCCCCACCCCCTCCTCTAGATTGAAAAAAGGAGTCTAATACATGTTAAATATGTTAAAATATAAGTTAAATCCAATATATGTATACATATTTATACAGTTATCTAAGCAAGGATTTCTTAGGACATTGACTCTACAGATCTGTCAAGCTGACTTGAAATCATTAACAAGTACCTTTTAGAGAGGTCATTCCTCTGCTCCTGAACTCATCTAATTGCATTATAATTTGCCATCTTTTACTTTTTTCCCCCCAAAAGTGGCATAAGTTAATTTATCAAATGCTCTCCTAAAAAACTTGCATCATTTATATTTATAGTATTCCTCTCATCTATTAGGCTGTCAGAGATACCTAAGTGATGAAGAGAAGAAAGTATAGAACTTGGAGTTAGGAAGACCTGAGTCTGAATCCTACCACAGACACTAGTTGTGTAACCCCAGCCAGGTCACTTCACCTTAGCCATCCTCAGTTTCTCCATCTATAAAATAAGAATAATAATAGCACCTGCCTCACAGTAACATTGTGAGGATCAAATGAAACAAAGCATGTTGAAAGAACTTGGCAAACCTAAAAGTACTATGTTGATATTAATTATTCTTATTATTGGTAGGTTAGTGCTGTTTGTCAAAAAAAGGAATTCAGATTTACAAAACAAGGTCTGTTCTTAATGAAACTGCACTGGCTCTTTATTATCACCACTTCCTTTTCTAGATTTTCACTGACCATTTCTTTAATGAACATTTTAAGAAAGATGGAGATTGCTTTGCCTTTTCTGCTCTCTTTCCACTAAAAAAATGACACATTTGCCTCTTTTCAGTCCTTTCTTGTTTTCCCAGTCTTTCAAATATTTCTGATAGTGGCCCCATAATCACATCTTTCAGATTGCCCTATATGAAGTTCATTTGGTTTAGATGATTTGAATTCACCTAAGGTATTTAGGCACTCCTTTATTAAAATTTTACTTATTTGGGGCATCAATTCTCTATTAGCCATTTTTTTGTCTTCCATTTCCAGTTCAAAGGTCAGTCCTTAGCAGAGAAAGCAAAATCAGATTCAAGAAATTCTGATACCTTTCTGTTGTCAGTTATTATTGTTGTATCCACCTTAAGTAGTTGTACAATCCCCTTTTAAATTCTCCTATTTCCCCTAATATAACTTTAAAAAACCACTTTTTTTGTTGATCTTAGTTTTCCTCACCAGCCTCAGCTCATTCCGAACATCAGCTTTCCTGCTCCTATTTTTTCAGGTCCATGCTGCATCTATTTCCTTCCATCTTCTACACAATTTAAAAAAATCTAATATTAATTTTTTTCAGACAACTGTTTTTCTTCCTCATTGGAACTGTTTCCTTTTCTGTCTTCAGAATTTCATTTTTGAGAATTTCAGATCCTTTCTGGGCTAACTTCCCTTGTAGGCTGTTTTTAGTTCATAGAATCCGGACTATCCTTCCTGTGAACAATTTGAAATCTGCTTTCTTAAAATCTAGGGCTCATGTCAGACTGTATCTGGTTTTCTTCTTCTCCACCATAGATTTTAGAAGAAATTGGCCTCTTCCTCTCAAAGTTTCTGTCATTTCTACCCCAGGAATCAGTTCCTCTCTATTAGTGAAAATCAGATCCAGAAGAGAATTTCTCCCTTGTTGGTTATTCTAACTATAGTTTTGCAATTATTCTTTCTTCACAATTTCCCCACATGTGGCTTATTTATGAAAAACAAACTTAGTAAGAAATATGCTTAAGCATTCTTCATGTCTCTTCAGTGTCCTTACTGATGATTTAAAGGAAGATAAAGACATACCAAGTGACCTCTGCCCAGCCAGAAATATTTATTCTCATGACTCCAGAGCCCTATCCTGGGGATGTTTTGGATGTTGTTTTAACTATAAAACATCTGTTTAAAAAAAAGGTGGTGGGGGAGAGAGGACAAAAATGCAAGCAAATATTCTCCTCCCATAAAGGGATGATTAAATTAGTATTTTTCCCCATGCCTTGTCAACCATGTTTTCCCCTCATGTGAATTTATTTAAATACAATTTGTACAAACTTTATGATTGTTCCCAAAAGACTGTGGAGATTTGTTGTTGTTGCAAAATTGATTCAAATGTCATGTGCTAATTTGGAGCTATGCTCAAAAAGTTATCAAACTGTGCATACCCTTTGACCCAGCAGTGTTTCTACTGGGCCTATATCCCAAAGAGATTTTAAAGGAGGGAAAGGGACCCACATGTGCAAAAATGTTTGTGGCAGCCCTTTTTGTAGTGGCAAGAAACTGGAAACTGAATGAATGTCCATCAATTGGAAAATGGCTGAATAAATTATGGTATATGAATGTTATGGAATATTATTGTTCTGTAAGAAATGACCAACAGGAGGATTTCAGAGAGGACTGGAGAGACTTGCATGAACTGATGCTGAGTGAAATCAGCAGAACCAGGAGAACATTATACACAGCAACAAGACTATACGATGATCAATTTTGATGGACATGGTTCTCTTCAACAATGATGTGATTCAAACCAGTTGTTCTGCGATGAAGACAGTCATATACATCCAGAGAGAGGCCTGTGGGAACTGAGTGTGAACCACAACACAGCATTTTAATGCTTTCTGTGAACATTTCCATGCATTTTGTTTTCCTTCTTAGGTTGTTTTTTTCTTCTTCTCTTTCTAGATCTGATGTTTCTTGTGCAGTAAGATAACTGTATAGATATGTATACATGTATTGTATTTGTCATATACTTTATACTATTTAGCATGTATTGGATTACCTGTCATCTAGGGGTGGGGGTGGGGAGAAGGAGGGGAAAAGCTTGGGAAAAAAAAGTTTTTGCAAAGGTCAATGTTGAAAAATCACTCATATGTTTTGTAAATAAAAAGCTTTATATAAAAAAAACAAATGTCGTGCTAGTGGATGTCTATGGTCAATTCTTTTGTAAAGAAAATAATTAGTTTGTAAACTAAATAATCACCTTCAAACTTGTGGACTTTATAAATTCAAATTTTCATATATTGGATTTGTTCAAAGCCATTACAGGATCATTTATCCTTTTAAACACAAACATATTTTAACACCTGAAGATATACACATGAACTTCATCTTTTTGAAAACTCATTGCAAGTGGTTTTTGTTTTTCTTACATGGAATTAGTGACTTTCACTTCTAGTATGTGGATATTTTGTTACTTATAGTAAAAGCAGTTAACTGAAGTGAAAACAAAATGGTTAGCAAGAAAAAAAATAAATAGGGAAGCTAAACTGGTTAAACAGGTTAACAAAGGGATGGAAAAAAACAAAGTGGAAAACCTAAAGAAAAAATAGCAAGATATAATGGAAAGAGCTCTAAACTGGAATTTGTAGGATCTTCATTCAAATATTGGTTTAGCTACTTATTACCCATAGGGGAGACACTGGGAATCATTGCCTATATCCAAAGAGACTGAGAGAGAGAGAGAAAGAGAGAGACAGACAGACAGACAGAGAGAGAGAGAGAGAGAGAGAGAGAGAGAGAGAGAACCGAACTTTGGCCTGTGGGTCAGGGACCCACAACACTTTGGAGTAAAGTCTGAACCCGATTAAAATGTGATCACTAAATATTTAAGAAAACAAATACATAAATTAAAAAGAAATCTATAAACAAGTATGGTTTTCTAAATCAGTGTATGACCCTCAGAGATGCCTAGGTACAGTTTAGTAATTCTTATTTCTGTCTGGTTTGATACCACTGGACTGGATTACCCTTTGGGCTCTATATTTATAATCCTTAAAAGAAAGAAAGGAATCCTGGAAGGCCCAGTAAATTAGCAAAGCACCTTTAATAATTCTGTAAACGAGCTACAGAGTATTTGTATTTCCAAATGTGAAGAAACAAATGTTACATTTTAAAATGACTTGTTTATTCTAGTGGATGGTGGAAAGTCAAGGCCTGTGTATAGGGAAAATTTTAATAATCAAATGCTGTAATTAAGGCAATCTGTTTACTTTTGAACTTGGCTCATATTATAGGGCCTTTTTCTTTTTTTTTTAATGACTGAAGATTACCAACTTATTTAAGAAATACAAATATTATTAAGACTCATTAGGGAAAATAAAGGAAGTCTCCAATTTATAAATAGGTCTTATTTCAAAAGTTCATTTTTATGTTGATCATTTGGAACTTGGAGCAAGCTGTCCCATAGAAGCATTGTTATAAATGTATTTGGGTTCCCAGGATAACCCCAAAATATCTATTCTCGTCACATTTCCAGAGAGTGTATTGTGAAATGGCCAGAATTTTCTATGTCTTTTAGGGACAAAGATTGAAGTTAGAAACAGGAAGAGAAGATAATGGGGATGGGGAAACAATGCAGGGAAAAAAGGAATACATAAATTTTAAGAAGTAAAAACTTTTGAAATTAAAAATCTTGAGGACCAGAAAAAATTTCCCACGATTGATTTATTATTTAATCCATAATGTAGCTGAAACCATAATGTATATACATTTGTAATAATAAAAAAAAAAGATAGAAAGCAATGCCATTTAAATGCTTCATTATTTTGGTACAACTGTGAATCTCAACAGTAGGACTAATCCCTCCATTGTTATAGATCACAACTCTTCCACATTTTCTTATACTGTGAAATTCCTGTTCACATTCTCCCACTTAGCTTCCACAAATGATCTATTCATTTTACCAAGGGCCTTCTATCTTCTGTTTTTGTTTTAAATTTGAGAGTACCAGAACAGTACTTAGACTATATTTATTTTATCTTTCATTTTTGATACATGATTGTATGTATGTTTATATGAATATATTATAATTACACAAACATATATGTACACATATGTTAATGTATTCACAACATATAAATTCATATGATGTTACTTCTATAATATGTACATCAGATGTTTGCATTTATATTAATATGTAATATTTTATATTTATTATTTTTACATATTTATATATAAATTACATATTTACATTAATATATAAATACATTATATTTTATAAAATATGCATAATTATATGTGTATATGTATATACATACACACATATACTACATAAGCTTATATATTTACATCATAGTTACCCCCACACCTATGTATTCGTGTCCCATATGCACATGCATTTATATTATAATTATACACATATATAATACATGCTGCACGTCTGCATGTTTATAATATAACCATATACATGTACTGTGTTTACATGTATACACTAAATATATGTTTATATATTTAAGTTATAATTACATATACACACATGCACATAATTCTACATGCATGGTTATATTAATACCACAATTGCATCACACATATGCATGTGCACACACATGTTTATATGGCCATACCACACGTGCGCACATAGCTATGTGTTTACACACACTACATGTATGTGCATGTGCTACAATTACATGCATGTGCATGCATACACTACATATATTTTATACATTTTATTATCATTATATATGCATGTAGATACATGCATGTATGTATGTGTGCGCATATGTATATATTATATAATGTATATGTTTGTATATTTATAGTATAATTCTATATAAACATTATATATATAGATACATGTATATATACACTACAAATATGTTTATATTATAATTATATGTATACATATATATTACTATGATGTTTATATATTTATATTATAATTAGATACACACATATATATGCATATATACTACAAATATGTTTATAAATGTATATTAATTATATGTACATATATATATATATATATACAATCATTCATGTATAGCTAATATGTTTATATATTTATAATTATATTTACACATATATGTGCATTCATCCATACGCATATATCTATATTTATCTATATATGTTTACTTAGTGTCTCTTCTCATTAGACTGTGAGTTCCTCAAGAACATGGACTGCCTTTTGCCTCTTTTTATATCCACAATCCTTTGTACAGTGCTTGATCTATAATAAGTGCTTAATAAATGTTTGTTGACTGAATGATTAACCACATAGGATCTTCAGAAAAGTAACCATATTACAATGTGGATTTTTGTGCCAATGAACCTCATGGGATCATTGAAAGTACAGCACATCTTCCCAAGTGCAATCCAACCTACTTTTTTCTTAGTTGATTTTGAACTTGATTCCATTGATGATGTTTTCTGATGTGCAAACATAATGTTCCAGGCTATTTAACTGTCTGAGCAACTAGGTGATACCATAGTGCATAGAATGCTGGGTTAAGAGTCAAGAAGACTCATGATCAAATTTGGCTTAAGGGGGCAGCTAAGTGGCGCAGTGGATAGAGACCTGAGCTCACATCTGGTCTCAGACACTTAACATTCCTAGCTGTGTGACCCTCGGCAAGTCACTTAACCCCAATTGCCTCAGCAAAAAAAAAAAAAAAATTGGCCTACGAAACTTATTAGCTATATTAATCATGAAATAATTAACACAATAAGATTTTGGATTTTCTATACCTTTTAGTCAGTTGGGTTAATTGCAACAATATGGTCTGCTATAGGAAATAATTTGTAAAAAACCTGAACCTTCTCATATTAAAAAAGGGTTTTATTGCTGTCTTTTGTTTTTTATACTGGTTATTTCCTGACTTTCTGCCCTTTGTAATGCATTATGTTATGCTTGAAGGATTTCCTGATTCCCCCCACTGCTCATGCCTTACCTCCTTAAACTACTTGGAATTTATTTTGCATGTATTCTCTGTAAATATATGACATGTTATGTTACCTGTGGGATATAAGGACTGTTTCATTTTTAGTCATTGAATCCTAGTACCTAGCCTAGGGCCTGACATACTGTGAGCACTCTGTTATGACTTATGGATTGATAAGTTATATTCTGTTATGCAAAACTGATCAACAAAACCAGTTTATGTAGGATTTTGCACATGAAGTTGGAAATTCTCTACTGATCAGAGAGAGAAAGTTTGTTTCACTACAGGTTTCCTAGAAACAAGGTTGGTCATCCCAGTGAATCTTTACTCAATTATCTTTTAGTGTTACTTCTATTTATATGATATCATATTTATATTATCAAATGAGATAATTTTCATAAAAAGTACCTAGTACACTGTAGGTATTCTATAAATACTTATCCCTTTCTTTACTGTATTAAGTATACATACTTTTCTTGCCTGTGCTTACTTCTCTCTATATCAGTTCATGTACTTCTTTAAATTCCTCCTCTTCATTAATTCTTACAAGAGTATTCCAGAACATTTGCATATACAGACATTAGTATTCTATTACGTTAGTTCAGTATAATTTGTTCAGCTATTTGCTACTTATGTTTTCATTAATGATACTTTTAATATCTGTATAGATCACTTTCGTAAAGGTTTTCTAGGGATGAAAAAGAAGGCATATGGGTTGTCAGTGCTTGCTGTTCTTGCAATTGGAATTTAGGGCAATAATGCTTTCTATGATTTTTCCCCACTCTTTTGATATCTCCTCCTCTCTGAGATAAAAGGTCCTTCAATGTTTTCAGGACTGAGCCAAATAAATCACCCATTTTCTTGTGTCTCTGGACCCTCAAACACTTTTTGATTCAATGGCATTGGCCTACATTGCCATTCCTTGAACAAGATAGTCCATCTCTAGATTCTAGGCATTTTGACTGGTCCTCCCCCATTCCTAAAAAGCTCTCTGTCTTCATCTCTACTTCCTAACTACTCTGGCTTCCTTGAAATCTCAGTTAATTCTCAGTCTCAGTCATTCTGCTTGAAACTTTTTTCATTCCTCCTTAATCTTAGTGCTTTTCCTATGTTGATTATTTTCAATTTATCCTCTATATAGCTTGACTGCACATAGTAATTTACATATTATCTCCTCCATCGAACTATTCACTCCTTGAGAGCAGGGGCTATTTTTTGCCTTTTTTTTTTTTTTTAATATCCCAAGTGCTCAGTCCTATATCTGGAACACAGCAGGTGCTTAATAAATATTTATTAACTGAATGACTGACTCAGATGCACATGATTTTGTCCAAGTACCTGTATTATTATCATTTCAATTTATCATTGCAATACTAGTTTTTAAAAAGAAAAATAATAAAATTCCATTAAAATAATTCTTAAAATTGTTTTGAATTTTAATTCTTAAGGAAAAGGAGAATGAAGACATTGATGGAAAATTTCATGTCATGTTTTGTTAGTTTAAAGGATTTTATAAGATGATTTTACTCATTACTAAATACATAATTTCTTTGGAAAAATCATGAATTTCTTTCCTTGATACAGGTTTATAATTAGAACTATTCTAATGCTTATTAATCATAATTATGGTCTTTTTTTGGCTCACAAATTGAACACAGGAAAGGAAAAGGAAAGAAAGGAAAGAGAGTTAAGTAAGCTATATTCTGAATTTCTGTGCAGAATTCCTATTGATGATGAAGTTTTCTTCACATTTCGCTTTAAAGATGATTTTGTACAGAGCCCCAGAACACTTCAAGGTTCCCCTCATTGGTACCAGCTACCTGTTAAAAGATGTTACCTGGTCATACACATTAAAGAAACAATGTTCCTCTCCTTTAGTGGATTTGTAATTTTAGGAACATGACCAGGTAACTGTTATCTACATTCAAAGTGGTACAAAGGGAGTCTGGTTTTTCTTCCAGAAAAGAAAGTAAATTCCCAAGACTTGTCAAACCAGAATAGTAGTTTCCTTTGTTGTTTTGTCCATCTTTTGAAGACTGGAATTATTATTAAGGTGAGCTACTTTGCTTTTGGAGAAAGAGAAGGGTGGAGCAGATGTACAAATATTTGAAATCTCCCATCATTTGCTGAGAGTACTAGCATGGGAGAGGGGCAATTTCTCAACTTTATTACTTGATTAAGTCTGCTGTATCCCTATATATATCAGAATACTAGGATTCCTGTAATATTTATACTTGGCTCTTAGCAAACCAGCAAAACAGAACTAACTATAACTGCATAGTTTTACTTTAGAAAGATAAATATTTAATAGAGATTTTCAGGTAATTTTTAGATCAGCAATAAATATGCTAATATAACATAAATTGAACTACCAAACACATATTCCATGAACCATCAGAAGAATCCTTAGCTCAACAATATACAAATCTATCTATAATGACTATATGGGCAACAAAAATGCAACTCTAAATGGCATTTCTAGAAATAGAAAGTATATAATTATTTCCATAATGGGGAAATCACAGAACTACATTTCCTAAGCTCAGTAGATCCTGTCTAGTTTCCAATCAGACATCTTTTCAGATTATAATATGAACAGAAAGAAAAAAGGAAAGAAAGGGAGAGAAGGAGAAACAGTAAAGCCACACCTCTGCTATCCTGTTCAGTTCTTATCATTAGTAGACTCAAGGCAGGAAATAAAGATGGAGAGACGGCTGGAATTCTTCTGGGCCACCAAAAGAATACGTAAGTATAGCGAACAAAAGTAGAAACAGAACTGCTAGGCTCTTCTTCCCTTCATATGACAAGATAACAGGAAAGAAAGCTCAGGGTTAGTCACATGTCTCCTTCAAAAGAAATACAACAAATAAAAGTATGATCTTACCAGATAAATCATATCAAAATGTAGCAATACCCCCTTTGACTCAGAAATTCCACTATTTAGCTTATTCCCCAAGGAACTATTTGATAAGAAGAAAGTCTACCCAAATACCAAAATTTTTATAGTGGCATTTTTTTTGTGACAGTAAATTGGAAACAAAATAGATGTCCATCAATTGGGGAATGGCTAAAAATATTGTGGTACATGAATGTAATAGACTATTGGTGACTCAATTATGATTAATACAGGGAATTATTAGCAGATCTTTTTGAACTGACCCAGAATGAAGTCATCTAAAACATGAAAACAAAGAATACAGTGTCTACAACAAGGTAAATGGAAAGAACAACCACACATACACACACAACCCACCCAAAAATAAATTCTGTAAAATTATAAGGAACAAACATGATTGGAAAGAGATAAGAGAGAATGCTCCCACCTTCTTGTAGAGTGGGGTGGTGTCTACAAATATTGCACAACAAACATTCTTTCATGCTTTTAAAATGTATTGATCAACTATGCATATTTTTTCCTCTTCTTTTTCTTTCTTTTTTTTGTCTTAAAATACTATTTGTTATATGGAATGGCTTTCAAGAAGGGATTGGAAAAGGAATATTAAAAAGACATCAGTAAAAATTTATTAAAGAAAAAGATGAGGCAGTACCCAGAGATAATTTAGGGCAGTCCTTTGACTATTATGCTTCCTCATCCTCCATGCTGAAAGAAAACTTCTGATAGCTGGTTAGGATAACACATCTAAGAGCTAAAATTACTCTCTTTTGGGAATGATAAGTATAAAATCTCCACTGGGAGTATCTGTGCCCTAAGACACTTCTTCCAATCTATCCCTCACAGAAGATTATCTGGGAGGAGGAGCAACTCCTGTGGAAAAAGTCATTTCCAGAAACTGCCAATGACTTGTCAATCACAAGCTAGGTGAACCAACCTGGTTAAATCAGGAAAGCACCCTATGAAAGGGACAGGAGGTAATATGGTCCAGGAAGGTTTAACCATTAGTAACACTTTGACCAACATTTCCTCTCAGACTCTGAAGGCAAGAAAATGAGTAACAGTGGTGTCCCTCAAATCCCAGCTCCTTAAATTGTGGTTTGCAACCCTATATGGGATCTCATAACTGAATGTGGAGGGTCATATAAGGATTTCTTGGGTGAAAAGTAGTTGTGAGTGGAAAAAGTTTAAGAAGCCCTTCCCTAAAGTACTGGAACTGCTTCTAGTCCAGTCTTTATAACCATCAATGAGGGTAGAAATCATAGTGGAGAAGTGACCCATGTTCCTCATCACCACCAGCAACAAATTGCTGACCAATTTACCACTAATAGGTAAATGAGCACAAGAGTTCCACTGGAAATGGTAGTACACTGACCCCAGACCACCAAGAGGCAGCTAAGGAAATAAATAAACAAACAAAACACTGGAAAGGGTGGTATCCCCCAGACCACTGGTCCTGCTTCCAGTCTTATAATCATTATTAGGGAAGGAACAACTTGTGTAGAGAAGGTGCTAGCCATTCTCATCAACTTTGATCTAGACAGGTATTTTAAGGGAGAGACAGGGAGCAGCATGTACTGGGCAAATCAAGCCCCTACTCCTACTTTGTCTTCTATCTTCCCTCATACCTTGATAGATCCAGTTCAGGATCCTTAATGCCAGAGCCTTTCAATCCTGAGGATTGTAGCTATCATCCTGGGGAAAAACTTCTGTGGAGATGGAGCCTTTTCCTTCAAATACTATCATCATAGTCACATTCATTGAACACCCAGAACAGAAAGTTCTTGCTACACAAGTTTTTGGTACTGTCAAATGATTCAACTTCAGAAAGCAAAATAGTTTTAATGAATGGAAATAACATTAAAGAAGAGACATAACCATCTGCTTATGTTGTGGTATCATGAGACCTTTCCATCTGACTTGTAGCTGAAACCTTCCATATGTGTTGTCTTTCACCATTAGAATATGAGCTCCTGGATCATAGGAATTGTACTTTTCTACTGTATCACCAAGCATATCATAGTATTTCCTTGGAGTGACTTATCAATAAATGCTTTATTCATATATTTCTCTAATAGGCAGTATGGAATGAGTGACTTGTTGTGAATAGAGACTTACATATGTGCTTGAATCAGAGCCAGCACTATGAAAAAATGTGAGATACATTTTTTTGGTACCTCAGGAATTCCTTCTCTCATATCTTCCTTCTTATATCTTCCCTCAGTCTTTAGAAGTGGAGAACACTCAGGAGCAGAAGGAGAAAATAAGAAAAGACTGTGTTTAATTGACTTCATGTAAAGGATAGTCACAAATAAGATTTCCATAGCTTAGTGTCTGCATTTCTTAAGAGACATCTAGGTGCATTTATAAAATTAAAATCAAGATTTAAATGAAAAATTTGTCAGATTTCTGTCCTTTGGTTTGGTATAGTGGAGAGAGTGTTGGACTGGAAATCTGGGGGAATGGGTTAAAGTTCTAGTTTGGGCAATCAATCAGCAGGTATTTATTAAGTCCTTATTACAGGTCAGGCATTGTGTTAGGTGCTGGGGATGCAAAAAAATAATGATAATAATAGTTAATATTTATATAGTGCTTTAGGCAGTAGCTAGGTGGCACCATGCATAGAACACTGGTTTGCAATCCTGAGTAAGTCACTTAACACTTACAGTTTCCTCATCTGTAAATTGAGCTGGAGAAGGAAATGGGAAACAACTCCAATATCTTTTCCAGAAAATCCCAAAGGTTTGGAAATTGCTTTATAAATATTATCTTATTTTATCCTTATAACAATTTTTGGAGGTAGGTAAGAATAAGTAGATAAAAACAGCTTCTTATTCTTATTTTGCAAATGAGAAAACTGAGGCATACAGAGGTTAAAATAATTGCCCAGGAACACACACCTACTGTCTGACACTTTTTAGTTCACTTGCATTTGAATTTGAATTCAAATCTTTCTGGTTCCAGATCCATTAAACCACCTTGCTAATGAAATTTTCTTTAGCAGGGTTAAAAGAATTGCACATGTTTAATCTATACTGGATTACTTGCTGCCTAGCGGAGGAGGGAAGTGGGGAGAGAGGGAGAAAAATTTGGAACAAGGTTTTGCAAGGATGAATGTTGAAAACTATCTTTGCATGTATTTTGAAAAATAAAAAAAACTATCATTAAAAAGGAAAAAGAAACTCAAAAGAAAAGAAACTTAAAAAAAAAAAAAACTATTCCTTACCTTAGGGAGCTAACATTTTATTGGAGGAAACAGCTGTGTGATATTGATCAAGTCACTTAACTTCTCTGTAGATTCCCCATCTAGAATGTACTGAAGTTGAACTCTATAATCTCAAATGATCTTCCAACTCTGGCTTTTTCTGGCCATGCCATCAATTTTCCCCCCGTGTGTGTGTATGCCTAGTGTTTATTCCTCAAGGAATGAATTAGTCTGTGTTTAATGGAATAAGTTCTCTGCACATCTGCAACAAGAAGAACATTACATTTTTACAGAGATTCATCATAATTAAAGCTGACAGAATGAACTCTGGTAAGGTAATGATTTATTCTCTTACCACTGTGGGGGCCCTGATCATGAAGTTGAAGGAAGGCAGAACCTTTAGGAATGTGCTGCTTGACACTCAAACTGGGAAACAAAAAATAGGAAGATATTGATATGGTATATTTGCTGAGAAATTATATTCTGTATTTTAAAGCTGGAACTGCTTTCCAACCCATTGGTATTTATACCCCTCAAGGCCACATGTATTATCCTTGTTTGGTATATAACAAGGGAAATAAGTTGACTCCAGGTCTTCTCACTAAAAACAGGAAGCATTTTAGAAGGCAGAGGAAGTTCATTTAGCTGCTTTTCCAGAATGAGAATGCACAAAAACAAAATCATTTAAAAAAAAATTCTCCATTTGTATAACTTTAGGTAGAAGGAAGTAGCAAATTAGACAGGCTGATGTATGTGAAATGAGACAATGATTTCTTCTTTTCTAAAAAGCCAGTGGTTCAGATTTAGTCTAGTTAAGTTGAATAACAATCCTCAAATATTAACTTATAGTTTCAATGCACCCAAACATTCAAAACCAGTGATTAATCTTATCTGAGTGATCAAGACTGGATTAAATACTGAACTTAATTTTCTGCTGCACTTTTTGATACTTGGTTGGGAATTACGTTTTTGGTGTGTTCAGTGGCCTAAGTTCCATATGCTCATTTGCTAATTTTTAACTTGGGGAGAAGGAAAGTGAGGGCCTAGAAGATGGAGATGTTAGTAATCAAGGTATAGAAATTAAATAAGATAGACTGAATGTGTATATGTATCTGTGCATGTGTGTACAACAGGAAGAGTGTCCAGAATCACTCACTTTTTGGAAGATTTTTTTTGCTTTAGGGATCATACAACTGAAGAGATTCTGGGAAACAATCCAGAAAGGAGAAGATGATGAATGCTAAAAGAGACCTGATAGCCAAAAACTAGAAACAGAATGGATATCCATTGATTTAGTAGATCTAGAACTGGAAAGTACCTTAGAGATGATCTACACCCTCATTTTATAGATGAAAAAATTGAGGTGTATAGAGATTATGATCAACCTAAAGTAAACTAGCAAAATGCCTGACACATAATAGGTCCTAATAAATGCTTGCTGTTAATAGAATTCAGTTGTAGCCGCTTTACACTCCACTGCATTGAGAAGTAGGATATAAAAATTGCGATCTGTAATGAAATATTACTGTATCATAAAAATGATGAACATAAGGAAATCAGAGAAGCATGGGAAGACTTACATGAACTGTTACAAAGTGGAGAAAAGCATAACAAGGATACCATTATACACAATAACTACAGAAATGTAAATGAAAACAAAACTGAAAGGTAGCTGATCATTGGAGTCACATTTGTCCTTGGAGAACAGGTGGTAAAATACCTCATCTTCTGTGGAGGTAAGCAGGAGAATGTTGATGTAGAATGTTGAATATTCTTATAGACAGAATCACTGTAGTTAGTGGTTGGTTTGGTAAATGGTTTGTTTTTTTTTTCCTTTTACTAGGAAGGATTCAATGGTAGGGGGGAGTACATTCTAGGGGGAGGGAATTTTTAAGATTTAATTATGATAGTCAATCAAAAACCATATATTGAGCACCTCCTATATATGAGAGACGTTACTAAGCACTGGGGGTACAAAGAAAAGCAAAAGCAGTCCCTACATTTGGTGTAAAAGCAAAAAAAATATTATTGTACAATCATTTTTTCAGTGATGTTTAATTCTTTGTGACTGTTATTAGAGTTTTCTTGGCAAAGATACTGGAGTAGTTTACTACTTCCTTTTCCAGCTCATTTTACAGATAAGGAAACTGAGGCAAATGGGATAAAATGACTTGCCCATTTAACATAGTAAGTATCTGAGGCCAGATTTGAACTCAGGAAGATGAGTCTTCCTGATTTCAGGCCCAGTATTCTATCTACTGTACTACCTAGCAAAAGGTACAGTACTTAAAAAATCCTGAGGAAGGTCACCAGTTATATTGGGTGGGAACCTCTATGGAAGATTTATAGAAAGACACAGAAGAAAATGATACTCAATGAGAATGTGTAGATGGGTTGCCATCTGCAACCCATCACAGATCCATTAGAGTATTCAAGAAACACACAAAGTAACTCATGCTTGAAGGCTGGTATTACAGTCTGGCACAGAAGCCAGCTTAAATGTTTTCTTAGTCCATCTTTCTTGTAAAATGTAATACAAACAAAATCAATGAAACTAGAGCTTACCAGACTATCCCCTATATCACCCACTGCTCATCTTGGGCGCATTGTTCTTATAAGATTATTAGAGGATCCTTGACCTACTAGTAGCCATAGAAATTATAAATTCCTTTTCCTTCTTTTCCCCCATTAATTAATTCAGAAAACTTATTTTTAGTCTAGAATCAAAAGAGGTTTTTGTTTTAGGAATATGAGCAGTGCTGGCATTGTATAAATTTTTAACCCTACTGGTTAGATGTTATGGGAGTAGAGGGGGAATAAGTATGACATTTTTAAAAGGAGATAAATTTCTAGAGAACTTAGTTTTTTTCTACTTCCTCTCCTATTATTCCTCAACCAATCTGATTTCACACTTCATCATTCAAATGAAATTGCTCTCTCTTAATTACCAAATCCATTAATCTTTCTCCTCCTTTCATCCTTGTTCACATTATCGTAGTCTTAGATACTTTTGCCCACTTTTTCTTCTAGACACACTCCTCTCTGGCTCACATCATTACTTTTTTCTTGGTTCTCCTCCCTTGCCTGACCTCTTCTCACTTCCCTTGCTAGATTATTATCTATGTCCTTCATCCTGTCTCTGTATTTATTTCAAGATTATGTTCTGGAATATCTTTTCTTCTCTCTCTACCCTCTTAGTGATCTCAGTGTAGGGTGGTAGATCTCAATAGATAGAGTGCTAGACTGGAGTCAGGAAGATCTGAGTTCAAATTTGGCCTTAGATACTAGCTGTGTGATCTTGGGAAAGTAACTTATTTGCTTTCTGCCTCAATTTCTTTATCTGTAAATAGTACCATAATAGCACCTAATTCCTAAGGTTGTGGAATAGGAAAAACTGAGTGAAGACTTCTCATGGGAATATGGCCTTAAGACTTTACAGTAACAAGTTGAGTTATAACTAAAAAGCTGCAGATGTTTCATTGTCTTGAATATTCCCCTCTGGTTTCTTCCAACTCTTAATTAGCATTTTAGTATTTCTTTTAAAGGCCATAATGGTTTTAGGAATTTAGATAACAGAAGCACTTTTCTAGGGAAATTTAAATTAAGATTCTGTTATTTAGTAATATTCTTTTGTTTCTAGGATAGATTTCTGTGTTTAGAGAGACTCCCCCAGACAATGGGAGAAAAGTCAGGGGTGGTGGAGGTGGTGGAGACTTCTTTGTTCAGGGTGTATTTAATCTGTCTTTTGCAGTTTGTGCTTTGTACTCCTCTACTGGAGAGATCATAATAAATTCTTCTTTGTCTTTTTTTAACGTCAAGAGTCTCTGATTTTAATTTGGGTAATAGTCATTGTCCCATACATTGTTATAAGGATAAAATGAGAATATTTGTGAAGTGAACTGCAAATTATGAAGAACTTTATAAATATTATTAGTATTATTCCAACAATTCATCTAGGATCAATTATCATCTCTATGCAGACAGTTTAGATGAAATAGGTCCAGCTACCCTGATTGCTGAATTCCTCACATGGCAAGACTGGACAAGGTAATACATTTTTGTTGTGATAAATGTGTCATGCATTTTGTTAATCACAGAGTTTATGAATACAAATAAAAAGCAAGTTTTTTGAAGAGTTTACATCCTAATGAGGAAGACAAAAAACCAAAAGAGATTTGAAAATTTGAAAAGCAGGGGAAGTAAATGAGATTATTATCAAAGTCCTAAAAGTTAGTAGCAGAGTCATGTGGAAAATGAAGGTTGGCTTTCCTGAGACTCTCTCCAAAATGGAGGCCCCCAGAAAGAACTCACTCCTGGTATTGAGGGAAGTTGTGGGAGAGTGGAGAGAGATCTAGGGCGTGGTAGCAAAGTCCAAAAAGTCAGAAGCATAACCAGGAATCCCACTACATCTGAGCAATCTCCAGCCAGACATTACTAATTATCTAATAATTGATTACTTTCTGCTGTGGACTTAGCCATGGATTTACCTCTCTTCCCTATTTTGTTTCTAAAAACTGTGATCAAATCAATATGCCATTGTTAGTCAAAAAAGTTTAGCAATTTATACCTCTAAACTAAATATATTTTTGTAACTTTCTAAACCATAATACCCCTTGTTAGAAATGTACTACAAGGATAAAAAAGACTCAGGAATGTATGGAATAAGTTTGTTTCTTGCAAGCCAAAGATCCATCAAAGGGATAATCCCTGGGTGGATCCATCCTTACAGATAGAAGAATGAGCCTTTTATTTCTGAAATGCAAGATCCCTTCCTCTTTGCCCCATTGGTTGGGGAATGATGAAGTATACAGACTTCCTCATCTGCCCATGGTATGTTCCTCCTTGATATGTTCCCCCTTCCTTGTCAAACAACCCATGTTCAAAAAAAATGGCAGAAAACTCCTCCTTTGGGAAGAAGTTAATATTAATTAACTCATTAAGCATGCATAGTCAGTGCTTGCAATTACCTTTCACCCACTTCTTGTTTTGGTTGGTTTTATTAGTTCAGTGGCTCAGTATCTTGTTTTGTATAACTAAGTAGGTCAGTTGATGTGGTCTTTCTCTAAGTCTAACAAATATAATTCTATAGATTTCTCACACCCCATCCTGGACACCACTCTCCTATTTGTCTTCTCCATTTGAAATGTAAGCTTTCAAGGCAGGGACTATTTTGGTTTTATGTCTTCAACATTTGACACAATGGTTAACTGATACTTGGTAGTGCTTAACAAATGCTTTTCCACTGGTTTATTCATATAATCAGAATATATTTTTTTTAATCTTCTATGGGCTACTTTATTCCTTGTTTAGTTAAGAATTCACTTCCAGTAAAAGCTAATTGATTTCATTCTTCCAAATTTGTCTTTTATGGTGCAATCTTTTAAATTTAGGTATTAGATCATTTTAAGTTTATTGTAGCATGTGGTAAAGATGGTGACCTAAATATAATTTCCATTAAACTGATTTCCATTGTTTCAGCAGTTCTTGCCAGAAAAGGAATCCTTCCCTTAGTAATTCTTATTCTAGATTCATCAAATACAGTATTACTTTGCTTTGATTGCTTCTGTTTCTTACTTAACTGATTCCACTGATATATTTATTCTTTTTTTTAATCTAGTACCAAATATTTCTCATGACTATGGATTTATATACTATAGTTTGAGATTTGGTAAAGTCATGTCTTTTTCATTTGTGTTTTTTTATTTCTCTCGAAATTCTAAAGATTTTGTTTTTCTGAATGAATTTTTAAAATTTCTTGTCTAGTTCTATAACATATCTTCTCGGTAATTTCATTGGTATAGCAACCCATCTCTCATTTATGTACTATTTTTAATTTTTTTTATTATGGCCCAACAATGAACCATGAATGCTTCCATATAATTTCCTTTATTTCTATAATGTTTTGTGTCACATTTATGTTGTTAGAATAATTCCACAATATTTTATGCATTTTGTGGTTATTTTTTTAAACAAAATTTCACTTATTTTCATTTATTCTTGGGTTTTGTTAGTGTTATACAGATAGTCCTGATTTCAGTGGCTTTAATATATTTTTACCTTGGTAAAACTATGACAATTTTTTTTTGATGATTCCCTGATGCCTTCTAAATATACCAGAATATGATCTGCAAATAGCAACAACTTTGACTTTTCTTGGATGATATTTATAGTTTTAATTTTGTTTTCTTGTTTTATTTTTATAGCTATTATTTTTTAAATGCCAAAGAATAATGGGGAGAGGGATTATTTTACTTTTATTCCTTTTTGTACTGGGGAAGCTTCTAGAGTATCTCTGTTGAAAATAAAGTATCTCTTCTTTTAAGTCAGTATTTAGTCTCTGTAGTTTGTTTTACTTACATTAATCTGATTTGGTCTCTCCTCTTCAATTCATCTGCTTCCCTACACCCTGTGCAGCCCTTGACTCCTTGTTTTTATTTTAATTGTTATTCTTTTTATTTTTAACTTTTCCTTTTAGAAAAAAGTTACTTTATTTTTCATTTTATAAGCATTTATTTTTCCCCTCCATATCCACAATTTTTAAAAAAGGATAAACTTTTTTTAACAAATATGCATATTCAAGAAAAACAAATTCATGCATAGTGCATTCTATAACTTCATATCAGTCCTCTGAAATTGTAGTTGGTTATTGCACTGATCAGAATTTGTAAGTCTTTTAAAGTTCTATGTGCTTACAATGTTGTTGTTGCTATATGTTATTTTCCTAGTCTGTTCACCTTACTCTGCATCATTTCATGCAAATTTTCCCAGATTTCTCTGAAACTCTCCCTTTTGTCATTTCTTGCAGCATAGTAGTATTGTTACATTCATTTACCATAATTTGTTTATCCATTCTCCAGTTGATGAACATCCCTATAGTCTCCAATTCTTTGCCGCTACAAATATTTTTATACATGTGGATAATTTCCCTCTTTGATCGCTAGAAGTATAAAGATAGTAGTGGTATTGCTGCCTCAAAAGTATAGGTTAGTATCTTTTGATACTAGTTCCAAATTACTTTTCAGAATGACCCAATTCACAGTTTAAAAACCATTGCATCATTAATGTGCCTATTGGAGTCCCTCAAACCTCAGAGTTGCTTTCATTTGCATTTCTTTAATAAATAATAACTTAGATTTTTTCATATAGCTATTGATAGATTGGATTTCTTTCTTTGAGAAATGTCTGTTTATAGCCTTTAATCTTTAGAGAAATGGCTTTGATATAGACTGGAATCAAGGTCCTCCCTGCTCAGGACCCTACTAAGAAGTTAACCCAGAAAGATGCTGCTGCTGAAAACTGCAGTAGTCATAAAGCAAAGCTGCCTTGGGCCAGTGCATGGGGTATAGCATGAGGCTTTTAGTGGGAGAACCAGAGAAGTACCATGAATGGTGAGGAGTTACTTTTTCTGTAAGAATTTTCTTGACGAGAGTCCTTTTATTTTCCTATTAGGGCTGTGATTTCCACATTTGGGGGGGTTGGGGTGTCTTAACATATTATTATTTATGGTGGAAGAAGAACTGACCCTAAGAAACTTCTTATTCCATCATCTTCACAGAACCTTGCACATTAAACTTAATCAGATTTTGACTATATGAAAATGCTAGTGATTGAGGACAGACCAAGACCTTACACTTCCCTATGTATGCTCGGCCTCGTTGGGATGGTTCTGCAAAGGGGTCCATCTTCCCTATGCCCAGGCAGCTTCACAGATGGGTTATGGACTGAGAGGACTTAGTAACCCCTGCCCAAAGTAATTGCTTCCTCCTTGTTGCACAAAAACGTGTTGAAGTAAAAAAGTTTATATCATGTGTGTGTGGAAATAGAAGCATTTTCCCCCCTCAGAACTTTCATAGGTTCATAGGTTCATGGATTTAGAGCAGAAAGGGATATCAGAGGCAATGTTGTACAATTCCCTCATTTTACAGATGAAGAAACTGAAGTTCAAGGGTGGTAAAGTAGCTTGAACAAAGTCGCCCTGGTAGTAAACAGAGGCAGGATTCATATTTTATATTCTATGACTTTTCTCAAATTCTTTAAAGGGAAAAAGTTAGGAAAATGTTGCTTAAAGTGGCTTCCTCTGAGGATATCACATTGATTTTGTTTCTATAATTAATATTATTTAGCAAGATCCTAAATCCCAAAATGTTGCAGTCTATTTTAATCCTCCTCAAAAAATTGCTTGACTGGAAAACTAGGATTCCTGGTTCTTAAATATACTAGTTGTTATATTGATGAACACAAGACACTTAACTTCTCACTTTCCTCAACTATAAAACTGGGATAATTTTATTTGCATTATACTACAAGATTTTTGTCAGGAAGACACTGGGTAAATTATAAAGAATTATGTAAATTAGTTACAGGCAAATTCTTAATTTGCTTCAGCAAAGGAAATTTCCATGCTGGGCATTCCCTACACTAGTGAAATTCTGAGCCAAAAGGAAAAAAAAAATATCACACCAGGTACATAATCTGGAGCCATATTCTGAAGTCACAATGATGGCATTTCCTGGTGAGTAAAAGATGGATAGCTACAGAGTTAACATTTCTAACTATATATTTCTTTTTAATTATCATCCATTGCTCTAGGCT
>JAJPUD010003820.1:213951-224110 GCA_023553655.1 Myrmecobius fasciatus | reverse complement strand
GTGTTTCCTTTATTTGATTTTTCTTTCTTGTAGATACAATTTTTCTTGCACAACAATGATAAGTGTGGAAAAATGTATACATATATTCGATTTGTCAAGTTTTTTAACATAATTAACATGTAGTGGATATCCTGCCATCTAGGGGAGGGGTGGGGAGTGGGGGGGATTTGTAACAGAAAGCTTTGTAAGGGTTAATGTTGAAGAATTACCCATACATATGTTTTGCAAATAAAAAAATTAATTAATTAATTAATTAAAACACACACACAAATGAAAAGAATGAAAAAAGTAGAAGAAAATGTGAACTGTTTTATTGGAAAAAACAACTGACTGGAAAATAGAACCAGGAGAAATGATAAAAAAAAATTACTGGATTTCCTAAAAGCCTTGATCAAAAAAAAATCTTTTGGACTGCAAATTTGAAGCAATTACAAAGGAAATTATTCTGATATCCTAGAACCAGATGATAAGATAGTTATTGGTAGAATGTTATCTTTTGAAAGAAATTCCAAAATGAAAACTCTCAAGAATATTATAACCAAATTTCAGAATGATCACATCAAGGACAAAATACTGTGCACATCGAGAAAAAAATTCAAATTTCATGGGGCCACATTTTAAAGAAGAAGGTTTGGAATATGATATTGTGGAGGGCTGAAAAGCTAGGATTACAACCAAGAATCACAAACCCAGAAAAACTGAATATAATCTTTTGGGATTTGAGGGTGGAGTTGGAATTTTAAAGAAATGGAGGACTTACAGGTATTACTGATGAAAAATAGCAGAATTTTGAAAGCAAATGGAGGAAGAAACCCATTTGTATAAAAATTTTCATTGTAGCTTTTTTTGTAGTGGCAAAAAATTAGAAATTGAGGGAATGCTTATCAATTTGAGAATGGCTATTAAAGTTATGGTATATGATGGTAATGGAATATTGCTGTTATAAAAAAGAAAAGAAGGCTGCACTGAAGCAAAGTGAATCAAGGAGAATCTGCAGAACACCATACAGAGAAAATACCAATATTGTACAATGGTTAACTGTTAATGCCTTAAATGTTCCCAGCAAAATAATGTTCTAAGACAATTTCAAAGACTCATGATGAAAAATTCTATCTACATCTAGCGAAAGAAGTTATAGAGTCCAAATGTAGATTAAAATACACTATTTTTCATTTTCTGTGAGGTATTTTGGGGGTTTTTTGTGAGACAATTGGGTTAAGTAACTTGCCAAGGATCATTTAGCTAGTAAGTGTTAAATATCTGAGGTTAGAGTTTAACTCAGGTCCTCCTGACTTCAGGGCTGGTGCTTTATCCACTGTACCATCTACCTGCCCCTTCTTGTAATTTTTTGTTTTTTTTTTCCTCTTTCAGTCTGTGTCAAATTTGACCAGTTTTTTAATGAATGTTAAAAAATTTTCTTCATATGAAACTGATGAAAAATAAAATATTATTTCAAATTTTTTAAATGTCTGGAAAAGCTTCATAATGGAAAAAATTGCTCAAAACTCATCTACCAAGTCAGTAGAAACACAGCTATGTTGTTCCAAAGAACCATCACTTCCAGACTCCTAAAACCCTCTGAAAGATCTATGTTATTATCCCTGTTTTGCCTTCTAAAAGAGAATGTCATTTTAAAGTTGGAATGTTTAATGTCATTAATAAATATCATTTCAAACTTATTTCTATATTTTGGGCTCTTCAATTCTCCTTGACTCATTTCTCTTATTTCCTAATTTCTTTTTGTTATTAATGTTCAGTTATTTCATTCATGTCCAGCTCTTTATGACTCCACTGGGCAATCTTGGCCAAGATTATTGGAGTGGTTTACCAGTTCCTTCTCAGCTCATTTTACAGATAAAGAAACTGAGGAAAACTGAGTTAAGGGACTTTACCAAGATCACACAAATATTACATTTCTAAAACCAGATTTGTACTCTTGAAAATGAGTTTTCTTGACTTCAAACCTGGCATGCTTTATGCCAGCCAACCTGATGCTTTAAATTCTTTAAATGCTTTAAAGTCTTTAAATATAAATAGATAAGATAAATTAGCTTTCTTCTTTATGATCATCTATCACAAGAGCCCAAAGATACCAGCAATTACAATCTTGTATTTATCTAATCTCTAACTTTTATCTCATCCTTGTGTGTGGTCTTCTTTGATGTTTCTTCAGATGCCTGAAAATCTACAAATTATTCACAAACAAAACCACCTTTATTAGGATTTGTATTTTCTAAATAACAATTATTCTAGAAAATAGCTGGAAAATGGAGCTTTTCATGTTCTCTCTATTTGAATATCTATATCCAAGACAATGGGCACAAATAAGATTTCTTCCAATTTGACTAGTATACATTGTTTTCAGTTTCATTCTCAGATGATAAGTAGATGAAACAGACTCCATGTAAGATAAATAATCTGAAATGGGAGTTATAATTTACAACAGATACTTCTTTTATTGACAAATATGATACACAAAGGTTTAAATTCTGTGATTTCTGCAAATGTAAGATATAAAATGTTTCCCAGTAACATTCTAAATTGCTCTCCTTCTTTGAACTGTGTTTTGTCATCATTGTCCTTAGATGTTTCAGTAGTCATTTCAAATTCATAACATTTAGCAGAGATCATAACATCATATTTGTATCAATTAAGACAAAAAACTGCCTCTTAGTAGACACTATGCTGGGTGTCACCAATAGAAATACAAAAAAAAAGAAATACATACATTAAAGGAGTTCATATTCTGTCAGGAAGACAACATGTCAATGTATAAATATATACGAAGATGTTTATATATGTGTGTGAATTATATATAGATATATAAATATATATATGTATATAATTTCTTGTTAATTTCTGGAAAAGGCAGAAACTTCTCAGGCAATCATCATACTCTTCATGTAGAATGTAGTGTTTCCCTTGAGTTTTGAAGAAAACAGAACTTTTACGAGTTCAAATTCGGAGTGTATTTTCAGTATTAAGGATAAGTAATGCCAAAGCACAAAAGTGGCATAGAGCAAAACTTCTTAAACTATGGGTCATGACCCCAACTATGATCTCATAATTGAATATGTGGATCGTGAGATTATGATTTATAATCAACAAATGTTTGGTTTGAATATTTATTCTATATAGCAGAGGTTACATAAAAATTTCTCAGATAAAAAAGGGTCCCTAGTTGAAACAGTTTAAAAAGCTCTGGCATATAGTATTACATTGGAACAATAGCAAAAATGACAGTTTTTTCCTGATTAGAGATTTAGATGTTACCAGTGAAATTACATTATATTTGTTTTCCACATAAGGAAACCAAGTCCTTCCTAAATTAATTAATTTAACCAAGCTCTGACAAGTGATAGGGGAAATCCTAAAGTCTAGGTTACATAATTCCAAAACCAGCACTATTTTAATTGGGGCATGATATCTCTAATATTAGTTACAAATGAATTTGCAGCAAAATCTCTAATTTTTTCATGATGGCCTGTGCCTCTGGGTGAACATCATTTTAAATTATACTTTTTTCCTGTCTCTCTGTCACATTTTTATTCAAAGCACAAAAGTTAAAGAGACCCAGATATATTTCTCAGGGACAATTGCTTTACCCATTATAGTTTCCAGTTTAATAAAGTGTATTATTCACTGTTTGTTGATCAGTAGCTTTGTACAGTAGGAAGCTCTAGGAGATATGACATGGAGACAGAAGGTCTGACTTGGAGTCAAGCCATTGCTTTTACTTTTCATGTAATATATCACTTAGGTTGCAAAGGGCTCTGTAGTCAATTCAGAAAAATGAACTTTACTAAACTCTTTGAAGTCACTTCACTTTTTTATAACCTTCTTTTATTTCTTCCTTCATAAAATTTGCACATGTTGTATGGTTTCTGATATCCCTTCTCAACCATAATAACCCTTACTTGCTCTGGAAGTACTCTAGGCTTTCACCTGATATGAATGAGACTCCAAAGTTTGGCTAGAAATGTTGGAGTCTCTGTCATGGACACTTTGTGTTGAAGAGGCTTTTATCTTTGACCTAATTGCTTGAAGGAGTTTCAATCTCAGTTTATGTCATTATTTTCCATTTCTTCAGCTTAAAAATTTATTATTGCTTTTTGTTTTTCATGTCAGTGGCCTTAGCATGGAACAACTGAATAGTAGAAAAGGAAATAATTACAAGTTGGTATTGAAAATCTATTATGCACAAATCACAAAGAAAACTTATTAAAATATAATGACTTTGTGATGTTTCACAAACTTTGGAGAAAGGCACAAAGTAAGCTAACATTTTCATGTTTTTTTATTTCTGTTTCCAGGGTCATAATTCCTTGTCCTTTTGGAGAGTTGAAGTTGGTTTGATGCCTAGTTAGCTTTGATTAGGCACTTACAAAACAAATTAATGTGGTTTTTTAAATAGTTATACAAATGTTAGTAAATACTCAGAAATGATTGCCAAGTCTACAGAAATTATTATTGCCCTCACCCATTTAAAAATACAATTTAAAGGTGAAGTGTTTCCTAAATGAGAATTGTAATAAATCCATAAGTTTCAGAATTTCCAAAGTTTTTGAGAGCATTACATCATATAAGTCAAAGTTACTGGCTTCTAACCTTTTTGTTTCCATTGAGTGTGTGATCATTGATTCACAAACATGACATCTTCTTTATCCTAAAAGCTGTCACTGTGAGTTTAATAGGAACCCTACCCCCCCATGGGTTACATGAATCAACCCTTTCTTTTGAGATTTTTCTCTGCTATTTATTGAGTGAAACTCTATTGACTATGAAAGTTAAAAAATGAGACACAGAATGTAATGAAAATCTGTATGTAATGATTTTGAGGTGTTTTCAATGTATCATTAAAGTAAAGAACATCATAAGGGAAATAGATGATAGAAGAAGAAAGGAATAAATAGATCAATCAATCAATGAATACATATTTAAATGTTTTCTATGTACAAAGTCCTCTCATTAATTTTGGGTATCCCAAAAGAAAAGTAGGACCACTTCTAACTTAAAAGAGCTCCCATTCTAATACCATAGATGGCGGAAAACATTCTAAGACATCTACCATGTGTCCAGAGTTCTAAGTACTTTACAAACATTATCTTATTTGGTTCTTATAACATCCATGTCACCTAAGCATTTTTAGTATTCTCAATTTATCATTGAATAAATTGAGTTAGGAAGTGGTTAAATAATTTACCCTGCCTCACACAGCAAAGAAGTTTTTGAGACTAGATTTGAACTCAACCTTCTTGTCACCAATTCCAGCATTCTTTTCAGTCAGACCTCATAATAAATACTCTTTTATCTCTTTTTGACATGCCAAATATGGTACATCATAAGTGGATGGCAAAAGTGTTTAGTTTTTTTTTTTTACTTTCTTTATAGTACTGAAAAATCAAGGAAACCTCTAGCAGATCAAATAAGCTCTGTGTCAACATTTTGGGAGGAGCCTTGTATACAATGATTTGGCAGGTTGAGTTGTTACTTATTTACATTAATGTAGGTCTCTTCTGATTCAACGTGATATGAGCCCTTTGATTATTAAATAAAAAAATAAAAATTCAGAAATGTTCTAAACGAATGTGTCATCATGATATCAAGTTGACTTTGGTTTCTCAATAGCTATTAGCCCAGTACCACCTTTTGGCAGTTCTTGACAAATTAAAAAAAAAGGTTTATATGTTGTCACAATTCTAGTATCCATGCAGTATAAGTACCGAGTTAGATAAACATTAAATAATTCATTACTGGAAGGTTATAAATTTCAATAAGGTTATTAATTCTGAAAAAGATTAATCTCATGAAAGAAGGAAAAAATTAGACCCTGGTCCCATGTGCTTCACCTCACTGTAGAATTACAGCAAACTCCTAATTATTTTTGACATATTCATTACATGCCTGTAATTTTCAAATTGCTCTATTGAACCCTGGATGAGATAAATATTTTATATTATAAATTTTATAACTGACACCACTGAATTTGGAGTGCCAACAACATACTCAGATTTCTCCCAGGCAGTTGAGAAGACAACCCTTATCAATGGGAAGCTTACAGTCTAGTAGGAAATATGAAAATTACACAGGTGTAATCATGAACAGTGTTGTTTAATAAAATGCATTCAGAAGAATAATTTTTAGTTATTGAGTAATGCTGGAACATATCAGGAAAAAGTTGCTATTTCAATTAGGGAACATTGGTATTGACGCCATCAAAAATATCATCAAAGCACATAGGCATGCCATCCTTCTGCATGTTTAGATAGCAGAGCATTATCTGTTTCTCTTAAAGTGTTTGATAGGAATGAGAGGGTCATCTAGAATACAAGATTAAGTAGAAACAAAGACACAGGTTGTTTAGGATTTAAAAACAAAACTATTGAGTTTTTTTGAACACGTCAATGATATTTTAATGAAATATCTAGTAATTCACATGCATATGTGTATACACATGCATGTAAATGCATGGCAATGATTACATCTAAGAAAGTCTTCCTTAATTTTTGAGAAGTTGTACAATTTAATAATTCTGTCTGAACACAGAATCAAATTACATTCTTTTTGCACAAACTAACTGGACTTAGTTACCAAAGCACAGGAACTGAGGATATTACCTCAAAGCAAACTCTTGTTGAATGGGACTATTTAAAGAATGCTTGGTGTCAGACTGAAAATGATACTCAGAGGAAAGAGATATTGAAAGCTTTTAGTGAGTAAAATTAGAAAGAGGAAAACATTATAATATAACAAGTTTACCTTGAGTTCCAATATCTCATCTGAATCTTCATTATAAAGATAAGAATGTAGCACTTACATAACATGTTGGGATTTCAGTGATTTTCCATTACTATTACACATAGAAGTCTATTTCCCGCTATGCTGCTACAGTCATCTATATGACATCCTGTAGATTTTTTGACCTGATTTCAGGAAAATATGAGATCAAATCTACCTCCAGATATATTAGCTGTGTGACCTTCAGTATGTCACTAAATCTCTGTCTGGGTCTGTTCCCCATATGTAAAATGAGGGTGATGATAGTAACCAAATTACAGGGTTTTTAAAGAATTCAATCTTGGGATATACAAATTAAGTTTCATATCTTAAAGCTCTACATAAATGCCAGTTTTTATTGTTATTATCTTGATTATCATGCATTTTCTCCATTTCTCATTCTTAATGTCATAGTCCTTATCTTCTACCAACTTTCCCTCATAACTGAAATGTTCCTATTATTCACTTCCACATTAGTGAATCCATAATTTCCCTCAAAATCCAACTCAAGTTGAACTTTATTCATGAGATCTTTATAGTGTTTCCCCCTTGCCTCTCTAAACAAAATATTATTGTGATTTTTTTCACAAATACTTACACATACTTCCTTCATCTAACCCTTAATAAAAATCTAAATGCCTTAATAAATTCACATACTGTTTATCTTTTTGGCATTTTTATTATTGAATACTCAGTGCCTTTAGGCAATAGGGTAAATTGTTATGAAAAGTTTATTGAATGATTGAGCAAACATATAGTACTGTACTAGCTGTTGGAGAAAATACAGCATTTTGAAAACATTGTTTGTAGTGCACTAAAAATCCTACATCTTTTTATATATATATATAACCATCTCTAATGCTATTGTGCAGTTGATCCTTTTTTTGCTGAAATAAGCCTTTATTTTTTCCTATTATTTGCATGCATTAACATTCTCACTTTATCCCACATTATAGTAGGAATTCTTCAGTATCTCTGATCAGAGTTCCTTTAACCTTCACTTGAAAATCTTTCCCAAGAGAATTCAGTCTTATTAAGATTTCCCTTCTCTCACCATCTTATTAGGGTATTTTCCCTAACATGTTTTTTTTTGTCCATTGTAATTCTAATTCCATTCATAATAAGCTTCATCCTTCTTGTTTGTGAAAGCTCTTCATATACTTGAAGGCAGCTATAATATTGCTTTGATGGCTTATTTGATCTATGCATACTATGCTCTCCAGGACTTTCCATAAAATTGTTTGCTTGTACATATGTACTGAAGCTTTGTCAATGTTATGCCTAATATTGGTCAACAAAGAGTGAGCAGACAATGGTCCTATCACCTCCATTGTTTTGAACCCTGTAACTCACATAATCCAGTATAATCCAATTCTTCCCTGCCCTTCCTTCCCCAATCCAATGCTTAGTACTGTCCCAGGCTCCATAAAGCTTCTCAATTCCTTTTGAATGCTTAACTGTGCTACTTGTTCACCTTACTCTTCTTTCTACCAGGTAATGGAGATGTTTTGTCAAATATCTTGCTAATATTCAGGCAAATCATGTCTATGACATTTTCTTGGCATACAAATTCAATGAATATTGTTAAGCACCTGCTATCTGCCAGACGGTGAGCTTAGTGCTCTGGATAAAGTTAAACAGCAAAAAATATTGTCTTGAAGAAAACGATAATCTTAAATTGAAGATAGAACAAATTGGGGGGGCAGGAAAGGCAGGACAAAGATGTCCACTATGAGGGAGGGAGTGGACACACACAAAAATATTTGACAGAAGCAAAGTGGAGTGAATAGAGTCCACTTTTTGCACTCCATAAAACAAAGTATTGAGAGGAATTTAGTTCTCAGCCCTGCATTCAGAAGGATATCTTTTTCCATAGAGTTGAAACCAGACAGAGCAACAGATGCAAAGTGGAAAATATGCCATTTTGCTGACAGTCTAATAACCAAGTATCCAAAGCAAATGAGGTTAGCCTGGCATGACACATTATTGATGGCAACATGCTGATTTATAATGATTCCCTCTTTCGTTTTAAGTGCTCACAAACTATCCTTTCAGTAATAATTTCTGGAAGTATGCCAGTATTAGAGAGGAAACTCATTTTGATTGTGCCCAGATATTCTGTTTAATATCTGGCTATTAGTGAATTACCGTAGATGAGGCATGAATATAAGACACTGAAAAATTACATGTCAGATCCAATCTTATTAATGATTTTAAACAGTCTCTTTTTTTCTAATAGAGCTTACATTCTAGTAAATGTTTAACTCATATTTATCTAATGTCTTATTGTTGCAGTATTGAAACACCTTATCTTACTGGACTATCAAAATAATTCTATGAGATAGGTCTTCATGGTGATTAGAATGGAACAGAATAAGTTAGCATGAAGATATGGGCTCTTTTTAGGGAGTTTTTAGACTCAGTCAATTACATGCTCACTGTGTATATAAATGGAAAAACTTGAACTTCATTTTTATATCGTTGGAGTTACCTTGAATATCTATGTGTTATGCCGTTGTTTATTGGAAATGCTTTTGGCTCAGTCAAGGAACCATATGTCTTTAAGGTGACAATTTGAAAAGAGAATCATTTATCTCCAACTCTTTTATAACCCTTCCAAAAATACATGGCATCAGAAAAATGTACATCTGGCCTTACAAATATTGACACTTTTATGAATTACTCAGAAACCCCATTATAGGATTTTTTTTGCAAAGCAAAATCTATTAATTGTATGTTTTTGTCTCCTACAAACTAATACATGTCTAGTTACTCTTATTTTAAGCTGAATTAATTCTGTATCTTTCATTTTCATAAAAAAAACCTGACATCTATGCTAATTGATTATGAATTGTGTTTGTTATCTGGTATATTGAAAGTCATTGAAATGCTATTTTCTTTTTTTTAATTAAAGCTTTTTATTTGTATAACATATGTATGGGTAGTTCCTCAGTATTGATCTTTACAAAGCTTTCTGTTACAAATTTTACCCCCAGTCCCTTCCCCTCCCCTAGATGGCAGGAAGTACACTGTGACAGTTGTGCAAGAAAAATCCTATCTACAAGAAGAAAAAAAAAACATCAGAGAAAGGAAACACAATGCAAGCAAACCTCAATAGAGAGCCTGAAAATGTTATGTTGTGGTCCACATTTCATATCCCTCTCTCTGGGTATATATGGTTTTCTTCACTGAACAGTTGGAAATGGTTTGAAACATTTCATTGTTGAAGAGAGCCATGTCCATCAGAACTGATCATCATATAGTCTTGTTGTTGCCGTGTATAATGATCTCCTGGTTCTGCTCGTTTCACTCAGCATCAGTTCATGCAAGTCTCTCCAGGCCTCTCTGAAATTGTCCTGCTGGTCGTTTCTTACAGAGAAAT
>JAJPUD010003820.1:160302-195210 GCA_023553655.1 Myrmecobius fasciatus | reverse complement strand
TTTTTTTTTCCTTTTTTTACCTTTTTATGCTTCTCTTGAGTTCTGTGTTTGGAGATCAAATTTTTGTTCAGTTCTGGTCTTTTCATTACAAATTGGTGAAATTCACTTATATCATTGAATGTCCATTTTCTTCCCTGAAAGATAATGCTTATTTTAGCTGGATAGCTTATTATTGACTATAATCCCAGTTCCTTTGCTTTTCAGAATATCAGATTCCAGGCCCTTCAATCCTTTAAGATGGAAGCTGCTAGGTTCTGGGTAATCCTAATTGTGGGTCCTCAGTATTTATATTTCTGGCTGCTTGCAATATCTTTTCCTTGGCACAATAGTTCTGAAATTTAGCCACAATATTCCTTGGAGATTTAATTTTGGGGTATCTTTCAGGATGTGATTGGTGGATTCTTTTGATGGTTATTTTATCTTCTGATTCTTAAATATCAAGCAGTTTTCTTGTATGATTTCCTATAAAATGGTGTGTAGGTTCTTTTTTTCATCATGGCTTTTAGAAAGCCCAATAATCCTTTTATTATCTCTCCTAGATCTGTTTTCCAGGTCAGTTGTTTTTCCTAGGAGATATTTCATATTTTCTTCTATTTTTTTTCATTTTTTTTTGTTTTTGTTTGACTGATTCTTGAAGTCTTATTGAGTCATTCACGTTCATTTGTTCAATTCTAATTTTTAGTGTATTATTTTCTTCAGTTAGCATTTTTAGTTCCTTTTGCAAGTAGCCAATTAAATTTTTTTGTTCATTGCATTCTCTTTCCATTTTTTTTTGCAATGATTACATTTCATTTCCCAATATTTCTTCTAATTGTCTTTTAAGATCCTTTATGCAATCTTCAAAGAAAGCCTTGTGACATGGAATCCAGCTTATGTCTCTCTTTGGGTCTGTTTCTGGAGTTTCTTTTCCTTTAGAAACCTTATGATTTGAGGTATGTTCTTCTCTCCATAAAAGCTATCTATGTTGAGAGTTCTTTTTGGGTTTTTTTTTTTCATTTTTTAAGACGATGTCTGTTTAATGCAAAAGAGCTACAGCTGCTTTAATTTGCCGTGGGGCAGTTCTGCTGATTGATTGATTGGTTAATCATGGCTAGATCTGGCTTTTTCTGGGTCTCAGTGGTTTACAATTTACCTTTTACAAAAGGCAAATTTACCAAATCACTTGCTTGCAACCAGGACAGAGTAGCTTAAGAGGCTCACAGAAGCTTCCCAGGTGCTTAGAACCTATAATACTCTGACTCTCTGCTCCAACTCCTTCCATTGGGCTCCCTATCTGGGTTCAGACTGTCCCCCTGCCTGATTTAAACAGATCTGTTCTGAAGTTCTTCCAAGGTATCTTCTTCTAGAAGTGTTTTGTGCTTCAGATATTTGCAGATTCTTTCACTTCAAAACCAATTTAGAGGCTTAATCTGTTGTTAGTTTGAGAGAAGGTTAGAGAGGGTTACAGAGAGTCGTGTCTTGGAGCCATCTTGGCTCCACCCGTGTGGAGTCCAAAGTAGACCATCTTTTACCCCAATTCTTATCTATCCCTTAACTTAACACTTGAAAAGTGTTACCTTGCACAAACTTAGACCAGGAAAAGACTTTAAGCTTTAAAAGCTTTAAGAGGCCGAGTTCTCATACTGCATTGAGGGGCTCATCACCTGTTGTTCTCACCTATGTTTTGTCACCGGACACTAATGACTCTGGAGGAGAGAATGGGGTCAATGACTATGCACAGTTCTGCCTCACTTGAATCCAGCTCACTTGCAAGTCAAGACATCATCTTCCTGATGTCATTGAATTTCTTTGATAGCAAAGGATAAACAAGAATAAGAAAACAGCATGTATATTTATAATTATATTCAGAATAAATATGTTATTTGTGACACAAGAGCATTAGCAATTGGTGTAAGCAGGAAGAACTTTATTTAAAAGTCAGTCTTTATATCATATCTTGAAGAAAGTGAGGGATTCTAAAGGAAGAGGGGGTGCATTCCAAATATTGTGGACCATCAGTATCAGTATCACACAGGAAAGAAGATTGAGTGTTGCTAATGGGGAATAGAGAGGAAACTGTTTGAATGGGCCATAGAAAAGGAAAGTTTGTAATGTTTTACAAAATACACTGTCATAAAGAAATCATCCTTTGCATCTTTGAAAAGGAATTCTACTTACTTATAGGAACTAAGAATAGCAGAAGATATTCAGAGTATAACAATTCAGTCATTGATCATTTAGGAATCATGGTGAAATAGCAATACTTTTCTGTCATCCTCAATACCAATCCATCTCCTTTAGTGTATTTTGTACATTTAATTTTTTATGCAGCCAAAGTATGGGGAAGACTTTAGGAATATATGTCTGTAAGTGGAAGGAATGACCCAGCACATGTATTATAAATCCTACATATCTGAGACATAGTCAATATGGGCCCAACATATTAAATGCCTTAATGTTATTCAGATAGTTGAGTCAGAGTTCTAACTCAAAATTTAATTTTTAATACTCTAAATTGAGTACTATTTTCTCTGCCACACTTTGACTGTCATAGATAAAATAATGATAGCTGTATTTCATGAGACCACTGCCTGAGATGCAGTTTGCCTGAATTCTGGATGGTATGGTAAGAGTTTAGAGAACCTGAGGCCTTCTGCAAAGATGATTTTGAGTGTTTTAAGAGGCTGTGTCATTGTAGAGTGTTTTGAAGGAGTAGATTGGTAGTTTCTTTTTTTAATTGATTTTTTTACATTTTTTAGTTTGTTATATTTTGAGTTTTGAGCTATTTTCCTCCCTTCCTCCCAATTTTGCACTAAAGAAGATTACTCTGAACAATATTCCTATTACTGTAAAAAAATGCCCTTTTCTTTTTCCTCATTTCATTGTTCATTATTTCATGCATGTCTTTTCATGTTTTTCTAAAATCAACCTATTCATCATTTCTTGAATCCCAAATCTTTACTGACACACTTTTGATATGGCTACTCATTCATCCACCTGTGGTCTCCATTTGCCACCCAACTCTTACCTGTGGCTCCAAGAAACTGTAGCCTGTATACTAGGTATATCTTGGTAGAATTACTCAACAGATGGAGTAAACTATGTTTAGGGTATCTGATGATACTCAAAACTTCAAACCCAATGTGGTCACAAAGAGGCAGACATGACTGAACAATAGCAACAAAAGATGATAAGAAATGCAGATTAAAATTATATTGAACTTAAAAAACGTCACCATCAGTGAATTAGGGGATGTCTACCCCTAAGAATGGGATGACTTTCTCTAGCAGAATGAATGGATAAAAACAATCTGTTCCAATAGCCATGAAGTGGCTGAAGCAAGCTCTATGGAGTGTTTGGAGCTTGGTCAGACATCAAATGGCAGTCATCTGCTGCATTCTAGCCTATCACCTATTGTCTTTACTTTTCTCCTGCCACTGGACTTCAATGACTCAGAGAGAGAGTGTGATTCTGATTTTGAACAACTCTTAACTCCCCAAAATCCAATCCACAAAAAAAGTCATGATAGCATCTATGATTTATTGGCCCTAATCAAAAGAAAGGACAAACAACAGTCAGAATGATTCCTACACTTTGAGTCTATTCTTTAGTTCTTATCCTCTTCCTTACCATCATTGTGGCTCTAGTCATGTTCACCCCATCTCTAAACTTCAGATGTTTTCCCTAAATAGTAAAGGATTGTGCTAGCTAATATCTAAGGTCCTTGCCAGATCTGACAGTATATAATTTTGTCACTTCATTGCCCCATTACTTTGGTAGAGTCTTAGAGACTGTACAATGGATTGTGAGTTAATCTTGTGTTTAATGTTTTTTTAGAGGCTGTGTACATAATAACTATATACCTTCTTACTTAGAAAATAAACAGCTGAATCTCCTTCAGAAAAAATGTTGAGAAAGCCAGTTGAAACTAAATTTCAAATTATTATTTTTTGGCTGAGGCAATTGGGGTTAAGTGACTTGCCCAGGGTCACACAGCTAGGAAGTGTTGTGTCTGAGACCAGATTTGAACTCAGGTCTTCCTGACTTCAGGGCTGGTGCTCTATCCACTGCGCCATCCAGCAGCCCCCAGTTATTTTTATCTTAAGAAAAAACTACTTTTCAATTTAGAAAGTTAAAGATTCCCAGACTCTTAATATATAAGTGCAAAAATGAAAACTTTGGGAACAAATGAAAAGAAACAGAAACCAATAGCATATCTAAAATTGCCATCATAAAAACAATATCACTACTAAAATTTTGCTTTATTTATTTAATTTTAATGGCCACACTTCAGAAAGAAGACTATATATAATAAAATATATTTCCCCAGGTATAGTGAAAAGACGAGTGGCTAGAGATAATGGATCTTTCCTATGCTATCACAGATGCTTATTTATTTGGTTGTGATTGATTATTTCTTTGCTAAAAAGTAAGATTCATGTAGGGAATGGAATTTGTAACTGGAATTGTAACTGGAATGATAAGGCAATTAAATAGTAAAAATTCATTTAGAATTTTATTCCTTCTTGAATTGTTAGTGGTCTCCACCTCCTAGGCATCTCATAGGAGATAGGGGGTTACTAGAATCTAGTCTGAATTCAGTTTTAGGACCTTCTTCTCAGCTTGTTTTCAATGGAATTTTGCCACTAGAAGCGATCATAAATATTTTCTGCTCCAACATTTCTTAATATTTGTCCTTTATGGTATGACTAAGGGAATCATGAGAAAATTTCACTCCTAGAAATATTTTCCTCTTGAAAATGAAAAGGATGCGCAGGTGCAAAAGTGTTTGTGGCAGCCCTTTTTGTAGTGGCTAGAAACTGGAAACTGAATGAATGCCCATCAATTGGAGAATGGCTGAATAAATTATGGTATATGAATGTTATGGAATATTATTGTTCTGTAAGAAATGACCAGCAGGATGATTTCAGAGAGGCCTGGAGAGACTTGCATGAACTGATGCTGAGTGAAATGAGCAGAACTAAGAGATCATTGTACGGCAACAACAAGACTACACAATGATCAATTCTGATGGACATGGCTCTCTTCGACAATGAGATGTTTCAAACCAGTTCCAATTGTTCAGTGATAAAGAAAGCCATATACACCCAGAGAGAGGCCTGTGGGATCACATGGACCACCACATGGCATTTTCATGCTTTCTGTTGATGTTTGCTTGCATTTTGTTTTCCTTCTCAGGTTTTTTTTTTCTTTCTTTCTAGATCTGATTTTTCTTGTGCAGCAAGATAACTGTATAAATATGTATACATATACTGAATTTTCCATACATTTTACATAGTTAACATGTATTGGACTACTTGCTATCTAGCGGAGGGAGTGGGGATAAGGAGGGGAAAATTTGGAACAGAAAGTTTTGCAAGGCTTAATATTGAAAAATTATCCATGTATATGTTTTGTAAATAAAAAGCTTTAATTAAAAAAAATGAAGGGATGACCATTAATTGGGAAATGTCAGAGTAAGTTATAGTATATGAATGTAATGGAATTATGAGTGGAAATGATAAATAGGCTGATTTCAGAAGTGTCTG
This sequence comes from Myrmecobius fasciatus, assembly GCA_023553655.1. Lineage (NCBI taxonomy): Eukaryota > Metazoa > Chordata > Mammalia > Dasyuromorphia > Myrmecobiidae > Myrmecobius > Myrmecobius fasciatus. Next base: position 189,682 of record JAJPUD010003820.1, on the reverse strand, counting down.
GAAAGATTTACATGAACTGATGCTGAGTGAAGTGAGCAGAGCCAAGAAAATATTGTACTCAGTAACAAGACTGTGTAATGCTCAAGTATGATAGACTTAGCTCTTCTCAACAATATAGTGTTTCAAGATAATTTCAGTATACTTTGAATGGAAAATGCCATTAGCATCCAGAGAAAGAACTATGGAGACTGAATGTAGATTGAAACATACCTTTTAATTGTTGTTTTCTGATGGGTTTTCCCTTTTGCTCTGATTTTTCTTTCCCAACATAATTCACATGGAAATATGTTAAAAGTTTATTGTACATGTACAGCCTATACCCATTTGATTGGTGCTTTTTGGGAGAGGGATGTTAGGGAAGAAAGGAGAAAAAAATTGCAACTCAAAATCTTACAAAAATGAATGTTAAAAAAATTTATTTGTAATTGAAAAAATAATATACCATTAAAGAAAGAGAAAATTCATATTGCTGTTTTCAATTTATAAAGGCTTTATTATACTTCATGTTAGTCGATGAAAATTTCAAATAGATGAGCAATTAAACAGAAAGTTCACTAGAAACAAATTTGAGAATTTAGTCAAAGAAAATAGAATTAATATGGGGAAGCAGTTTTCTGGAAAATGCAGCTAATGCTCATTTTACTAAAACACATGACATATCCCTTTAAAAATTCACATTCATGATAACAAAGAATGTAAGAATAAATTTAAAGAAGTAGAAATGTTGAACATGAAATTTCTTGATTATAAAGCAATTAAAATTAAAAAAAGAAAATGTTATCAAAAGATATTGATAGAAATTAAAATGTCTTATTGAATTGGGTTGCTCTTGAAGAAATTGTAGAAATAGTAGTTTTATATTAAACATAAAAATAATAGTAACATAACGTTTGTAGAATGCATTCAAAGCAAATATCATGCTCAGGTTTGTGTCCTGGAACATATAGAAAAAAAAACAAGAGGGAAAAGGGAAAATCAATGATTGTCATTAAAGAAATTAGAAACTGAATAAATTAATAGACCATACGTGAAACTAAAATTAAAGAATTCTATAAAATAGGAAATAAAAACCAATATAATTGCTTAATAAAGCAAACAGCCAGTTTTTAAAAAGACATGGATCAATAAACCAACTATCAAATTTATTGAAAAAGACAAGGAAAATCAATAATCAATATGAGTAATGAATAAGCAAAGCTCAAGACAAAGATAAAATAAAATAAAACTGTAATGGATTAATCAGGGTTGTCAAAATCAAATAGAATGAATGGTCACAAACTCCTATATCAGGATTTCCTGGATATTTTTATTGATTTATAAACTCACATTAACATTATTCATGTTCCATTTTATTTTTATTCATTTGGTTGAACATTTAACAATTGCATTTTAATCTGGTTTGTGCTTCCCACCTCTAGGCTATGTTTCTTTCTACTGGAAGGATATAAAGTATAATCCACAAAGACAAAAATAAAAGTATTCTTAGAATCTGTTTTGTTTTTTTTAATTCTCATTCTGCTGCTCTTTTTTTATTAAACTTACATGATCTTGTCCATGTAAAATCACTAAAATCACTATCTTTGTTCTCATTACTCTCATTTAGCTCATGAAATATCCCCTTCAATTTTAGAAATAGGAATACCAGAAAAAAATGGAAATTATCAGAAAGTCCTAAAATATTAGGGAATAAAACAAAAAAGCCCAATGAAAATAGGAAATGAAAGCAGCCTCTGATATTACACACACACACACACACACACACACACACACACACACACACATACACATGGCAATGGACTAAAAGAAGCTCTATCAAAAATACCCAAAGGTAAATAGTGAAACAACATTGTCATTTCATTATTAGCACCATTACTTTAGCATTTTGGCATCAAATAAAAGTTCCTATTATTGAATAATTAGATATGGATTTGTTTCCTTGTTGTGGTCAGGTATTAGGATTTTAATCATTTTAATAACTAAATAATCAAAATAGAATGGGAAATTTTCCCCATTGCTGATCAGATTTTTAATTCTATCATGTTACCAAAGTAGGACTTGGGAGTATAACAAAAAGGCTCCACAAAAGCTATCATAGATTCATCAAAGTAGGTAATGCTATAGCTAATTTATATCTTAGTTAAGATGGTTATTATAATGTATATTCCCTTAGTGAAGTGCAGGAAAGATAACATTCCTGGATTTCAAATAATCATTTTAAAGTATTTCATTCTTCCATAGTGGATGATGTGTATTTGTTAGAATATAGCACAGACAAATGAATTAAGAATTAGTTGAATTCATTCAAAGTGCATTAATTAATTTTAATTATTTAATTAATGTTTTTTTTTCAAATTTGCTGTATACTATACTATAGTATTTATATATATATATATATATATCATAGAACTATAATAAAATGCTTTCAAGATCTTCCTATGATCTTTCACTATTTAACATTATTTAACATTATTTACCTGAGATTTGTGTATAATTATAGAAGGCCTGGTTATCAAACTTACAAATGGCATAAGCCAGAAAGAAAAACTAACATACTAGATGGCTGCATCAGAATCCAAAAAAAAATCTTGATAAAATAATGGTTGAATTAGATGAAAGCTAATGGCCATAAATCTAACATTCTGTATTTGGTTTAATAAATTAGAAAAGCAATATATATAGAAATTCTTTGGTTTTATTTAATAAAAAACTTAGTATCAATCACCAGTAAAATAAAATGGCAGAGTAAAATACTTTTGCTGTCTTAAGGTTAAAGGAAGAAAAGCATAGTGGTAAGAATGATGGAATGTTAGTTCTATATTTTATTCTCACTTGCAGTAAACCACTTCTAAAATTCTATGCGGCTTTTTTAGATGAGTAAGAATATTGACAAATATTTTTTTGGAATCAGGCAAGCAGAATGGAGAAAGTAATGAAAGATGTGCTGTATAAATGTTTGTGAATTGAACTGGTACTATTTATCATGGAAAAGTGAGTACTTGACTAATGCATGATTCCTGTCTATAAATAACTTTGAAATCTTTTTACATGAAAATTAATTTCAACTTTTTCTGTTCAATCCTAGAAGGTAGGTGTAGAAGTAGTGTGTGAAAGTTACAAAGATGTAATCGTGATTTTATATAATGACAAATTTGCTTATCTTTAATGTTTTCTGAACAGTGGAATGACCTGCCCAAGAATGCTCTGACCTTTCCCTTCTGGAATGCTTTAAGCCCTGATTACTTTGGGGGGACAATTTCATAATTTATTTTATTTTTAATTTTTCTACCTATGAATGGTGACTACCACACCAAATCCAGCCTTCATCTGTTACTTCTGTTCCAAGCCAGTGCTATCACCTGACACAAGATTTTTCCAATTTGATGTTCATTATACATTTTAAATTCAACATGTCCCAAAGAGTATTCATTATGACATTATCTATTTCTCTACCTCTGCCCCCATTACTGTCCTTATTTCAGTAAAGTGCCGCCATTATCTTTCACAATTTTGCAGCCATCCTTAATCTTTCTTCTCCCTCATTTCTATATTCCATCAGGTGTCAAAAGTCTTTTTGAAGCTATTCCACTATTGTCTCACACCTATCTCCTTCTATCCATTCATTGTCACCATTGTAGTTCTGACCCTCATTAACACTCACCTGAACCATTGTAAAAACCTCCCAATTATACTCCCTTCCTCAAGTCTCTCTCATTTCCAATCTATCCCCCACCTGCCTCAAATTTTAACATTATTAGAGGACAAAGTTGACCCATTGTCCTCAGATCCAAAGGTTTCAGTAGTTTTCTTTCTCTTATAAGATTAAAAATAAAGCTTTCTATTCAGCACTGTAAACTCTTAACCTGACTCAAATCACATTTCTAGGTTTATTATACCTTATTTCTTTTTTTTATTTTGTATGATCCTATAAAGTTAAAATTTTATTTTTCTGTATATATGACATTGTCTTTCTAATTTTTATGCCTTTATCCTATCTGTCTCTTCTTTCTGGAACGCATCTAATTGTGAGCCCTCCTTCTTAAAGAGCTTTCTTTTAAAGTTTGATTCAAGTGTGATTCAAATTTCTCTTATAGTAATCCCTTCCTTGTTCTTATTTGCCAAAAGACTCAAACTACATCACTGAATTTACAATTTAGTTACTTTTCTATATAATTTCTTCTTATCAATATGCATACATTTTATGTCTCCTGATAGAATATAAGTGACTTAAGAACACAAACTGATGGACTTTTATTTGGTCTTTGTATCTGCCATGCCTAGCATACAACCTGCCCCTAAGGAGATACCTATGAAATGTTTAGTGATAGATGTTTTGTTTTGGATTATTATTTAGATATCCTTTCAAGTATATGGCCTCTGATGGTTCTGTGAAATTCACTTTAATGTTATCAAATATAGCACCTTGCTGACCTTAAATTGTGATACCTATCTTTCTAATTACTATATATGAAAATCACTTTTAAATGACAGAATTATGAACTTTAAATTGTATACTTTAGTGTTTTCTCCAAGGACTTAGTGTTGTTATTTTTCCAGAACAGTATTTCTAGTTCATTACTCTGTAATAAAGTATAATAAATTTCATGTGAATGAAGGTTATTGCTGAGAGCACAGTTTCTGAAAACAAAGCTATTTGGCTAATGCAAAATATTTCATTCATTTTATCTGAGACTCTGATTATGGGCACTGTTTCTACAGTATTTCTACAGTGTCAGGAAATTGTTTCCTGGTCCCAATGAGGTGGATAACTGTTAGAATTAATTGTAATTAAATCATGCTAGAAAATGAATAAAATTCTATTTGCAACAACAACTTTCCTTCCTAGGTATCCCAGACCAGTATTACAGTCCTGATACTTTCTTTCACCTTGAATATGATGAAGCATTTTTATACGTCTACCTTGTAATACTGTGAAACCTAGTAGTACTGAAAGAGTGTTATCCAGGGGCAGCTAGGTGGCGCAGTGGATAGAGCACCAGCCTGAAGACAGGAGGACCTGAGTTCAAATCTGGTCTCAGACACTTAACATTCCCTGGGCAAGTCACTTAACCCCAATTGCCTCAGCAAAAATAAAAAAAAAGTCTTGTCCAATGGCAAAAATTACTTTATAGAGAAGTCTGGAGGAGAAAGTTAGGCAGCTGACTTCTTATAGCCCTCCAATTCATGACAAGACCTCCTTGCTGTCATGACCCTCTCCAAGAACAAAGGAAAAACAACAACAACTGGACAGACCTAGGAATATAGTGATGCATTACTTCCTAAAAAGTAAAAAAAGACCTAGACCTGCAAATGAAAGAAAAGATTTTTTTTCAAATTTGGCACTATGTTAGTGACATAAGTGTCATTTAGAAAGTTACTTAGTTCAAAGTAAATTTTCGTGTATCAGTCTTAAGAAACTTTTATTTTATTTTATTTTTTAGGGTCCCTCATTTAAAAAGTTAGAAGTATGATATAGAGAAAAGAACCTGTATCTGGAATCAGTAGATCTAGGTTTAAAGTTTCTATTGCTGACCTTTCTAAATCTGAGCAAGTCTCTTTCCTTCCCTCCATAAGTCTCATTTTATTATCTGCAAAACTAAGGTCTTTGAGTAGAAGTTCCTTTTTCACTCTAACCATATCCATATGTTACTTATATTTTCTATGCAAAAGAAATAATGGGGGAAAGAGAGAAGTAAAAGAAGTAAGAGAAAAAATGCTAGTGAACAGAGCATAGACATCAAAGAGAATGATTGACATTGTCAGATAGTATAGAGTTCAAGGAGGATGAAGATTGAGAAAAGAGCATTAGATTTTCTAAATAAGAAGTCACTGGTTATATGAGTAGTTTCTATTCAAAGATGATGGGAAAAGTCAGGTTGTAATAAGTAGAAAAGAAAGGAAAGTACTTTGTTTTGTTATTAGTATTCTTTCCATTAGCACTGTGTACGTGATATATTTATACACATTAAGAATATTGGTTTACCAGCTTTACTTAATTTCTTTGCATACTTTATAAACATACTTTGAAAGTCTCTAGTTTTTCTGTCTCCATCACCTTCATCATTTCTTCTGAGATAATAATGTTCCATTATATTTATTTACACCAAACTGTTTACACTATTATTCTCTTGGCACAAAGAAAATCCTTGAAAATAAAATATATGGAACTATTTTTATAAGGATGAAAGTGCACTGAAATTTTCCTTTATCTTGGTTCAAGTCTGCCATCCATCTAATGAAGAGGAACCAAAGGATACACTGCTCCTTTTTTTGCTAGGAAAATAATAACAAAGAAATTTAAAATAGTCTTTTCCTTTGTAATATTGACAATAATAATAGCATCTTATTCTTATATAATTATAATGCAAAGTCCCTTACAAATATTTATTTTATTTCAGATACAATCTTAAATGAAAAAATCTATTATTTTATTCTTTTAAAAATTTCTCTAAATTTGGTACTATCATTAGCAAACATTAGAAACTGAACAGCAAACAAAAGTTAAGTGTCTTTCCTAGCATAATATAATATGCTGTATCCTAGGTTCAGTCCTCTATTTATTGCATCAACCAGTTGTCAAATCTCTGCTTTTTTTCACAACCAGTAGCAAATGAGAGTTTCAGAGAAAAGTAGAGAAGACCTGCACCTCTAATCTTGACTCACTGCTTCTATTCTAGGCTAGTCATATTCTCCTACTTATCTTATTTATTGTTTACTTCTCGGCTGTTACCTCTTGGGGATAAGAAATCACATTATGTATTCCAAGCTCTATTAGATTTTGAAGGTCAATGAATTATTTCCCCCAACCTCTTTTCTTAAAAAATAAAGTAGGTCATTTTAAAGCTAAGGATTCAGAAAAGTTTCTCCTTACCCTGTCATGATTGTTTAAAGCCAGGGTTCCAAAATAAGGGAACTATTTTTTGAATTGTCTCATCTGCAGCATGGGATCCCTGTCTGCCACAGTAATCAGACTAGGGTTGGGCAAGGAGACAATTTTAATTTTTTAGCTCAATGAGGATAAGAACTTTTTTCTTTTGTCTTTGTACTACTGAACAGTTCCTGAAGCATAGTAGATATTCAATTAAATTTTCTTCATTGGCTTATTGATAAGTTTCAATTATTTTCAGCCACCCTTTAGCAGATTCACAGTATTTACTCCTTGCTACTAGTCTACCCAATTATCTTTGTAGGAAAAAAAGGATTATAAATATTTTGCCTATTTTCTTACTATGTGACCATGACTATTTCACCTCTCGGTGTATTTGTTGCTTTTTCAGAAAATAAGAATAAAAACAATTTCCCTTTCTAAAGTATTGCATTCTATTGGTTCAATCCCTGAGCTTTCTTCCAGATGTAAAACTTGTGGTTTGTTATATGTCATCTGCAACATCTCTCATTTTCTTGATAAATTGTCAAAAATTATAACCTTTGTTTTTCTCAAAAGAAATTACAAGGGAGAATGCAATCTTAAAATACTCTTGAACACTAGAGGGATGGTATATCTGACAGCACTGATATGTACAACAGAACTCATCTTTTCCTGCTATTATTCCTTATACAAATAGCTCTTACTTTTGTGTCTCCTGAAATATTTTCTATCTTTGTATTCATAACATGAGACTTTCATTTTTCAAACATATTTTTAATGTCACTCATTGGCAAGAATTTCATACCACAATTAATAAAAGTACCATGTCCTGAATGAAGTAGATACCCATGTTTTAGACAAACCATATTTGAAACATTGTTCTAAATAATGAGTGACCTATTTCTGGATTGACATTCACAATAATGAGGGTAAACCTCCTGCAAATTAGATTCTATCATTACAGACAACTAAATATGATTTACCTTCTTTATATGGTAGCCTGTCTGCTATTTATATAGTTGTTTTCAAGGACACATTTGGGACCAATAAAAGTATGCAAGGGGATGAAAGAGCAATACAGAGAGATTGAATTTTGTTTAATGGAAGAAAGGAATACTTAGCACTGCCAAACAATGAAATGGGATACCTGACTTCATAGAGAATTTCTCATTAATTGAAGTATTCAGAGGCTGAAAATCCTGGATGTTGGAAATGTTACAAAAGAGTAGATAATTTCATGGAACTGTTAATATACATGCTATACATCTGAGATCCATGATTTCATGTTTTAAGTTCTTCTTACATGTCAAGCATCTTTTTAAATGCTTCTCTTCATCACATATTACTATCAGGATCCCAGGAGTTTCTGTCCCCAAGGAATTGTAATGTTTAGTACAGAACTTGTAAAGTCTTCTATTTTCCACATCATCTTTGAACTACTTTTGATTGTTATCAGAAGTTTCCTTTCCTTTCTATCTCTTACCACCTTCAATTACTGATATAGATTACTAAAATTTAGTTGAGATCTAAAATCCAATATTAAACTACATAAATTTTCATTAAAAGAATCCTTTAATTTATTAAATAAATATCTGAGAATTTCCTAATAGAAACTAGGAAAATATAATGGAAAGAGAATTGTATATGAAACCAGAGATTTGAATTCTGATACTTAATAACTGTTTGACCTTGAAAAAAATCACTTAAGTCCTTATGTCCCTCTGTTTCCCCATATACAGACATTTTTCTGTCATCTGATCAAGTCAAACTATTTTACTGCATTTTGATTAAATTTTAAATTGTCTTGATTCTGCTCATGGTATTAGGTTCCTAAGAAGTAAGGAGTTAAATCATTAGTTAGGAGATAAAAAGAAGATGGCATCTGATTAATTAGCCTTGAAATACTCTGTTCATTTAAAATGGCAAACAGAACACAGCACTTCTCAGCAGCCATGAACTAGAGATAAAATTCTATTTTATTCCTTTGGTCTCCTTATATTCTCACACACAATATAAAATAATTAAACATTGTGCAGCCTTGGCAGAAGGATCCAAATCTTTCTGGGATAGGTTGGCTTCATCCAGCTCCAAGAAAAGAGCCTGTGTGCTATTTGACCAATTGACTGGTGATGGTTTGTTCAGAGCCCTCGTTATTCATCTTGGTTTCATCTTGGAATAACGAAGATTATTCTGTATGCTAGGCACACTCAAGCAGGTAATGACAAATCAAGTAAGAGCCTAGAATTTATTTTACCCCATTTAAATACAAATGCAATTGATACGAAATATTTTTTTTTGTTTTAGGAGATGCTGCTACATTAGCCCTTTTCATCAATTGGGCAGACCAACAAAGAGTAGAAATAAACCTGTGGCTAAGTTGTGCTGGGCGTGATGCCTTGCTCTCATTTCTTGGATGTAGTGCAAGTTCTTATCATTATGTAATGAAAAGTTTATATTTTCATTATAGGGAGCTAGAAGAGATAGTGAACCTTGTAATAATAAAAGGTTGTCTTTTTCATAAAGGCTGCTGTATTGGCTTTGTTCAAAGCATAGAACTATGTCATCAAGTGACACAATGTTATTAGCAAAGAAAGCCTCCCAGGTTTTTTCGTTTTAATGGGCAGAATAATGGACATTGAGTTAGGAAAATATGAATCAAGCTTTACCTGTGCTACTTTCACTATATGGCCACTGACAAATCACTATAAGGTCTTCGAATCTCTGTTGTATCATCTGTAAAATAGTCATAACAATTATGATACCTTCTTGCCACAGTCAATGTGAACTTAAAATGACAATGTCAGTAAAATTCCTTGTAACTCTTCAAGAACTAGATAATGTTCAACTTTTATTCTCCCCGCACCCCATTCATGCTCTTGATGATAGAAATTACACTAGTAGTCACCTATTCCTTTGGTATAATTCTTTTGAGAATTCTTTTTTACAATGCAAAAGCACTGAAATGAAGTGATGTATGGGATTTTCTGGGAGGATTAGCACTTCTGGTGTGAAGACTTGCTGAATCCTTTTCAGGGATATTCACTATTGGTTCACCAAACTCTCAACTGTAGCCCCAAGAAATTACAGCATATGCACAGCGGCCCTACACATGCAAAATCATATTGGCAGATAGCCTAAATCATGTTGAGGGTTACAAGCCTCAAACCTATCAGTGAGTTAAAGGGATGCCAAATCCCAAGCATGTCATAATTTTCCTAGGGGAATAGCAGATGAGAATAATTTATTCCAATGGCCATGAAAGCAGCTAATGACTTTGGAAGAAAAAATAAGACAGCACTCCCTCAATTAAAAAATTCACAAGCAAGAAAGAATATCACTTCATGATATTGTTGGTCCTCTTTGAATGAAGGATTAATGACACCTGAAATGAAGTAGGAAGTGGTTATTAATTCTAGTATCAAGCATTTGGAGACCCTTGTATAAACTACAATTGATGGCAAGAATTATAGGACAGATATAAGTAGTTGTATATACAGTCCTCTTTTTCAATCCAATATTGTTTGTTGTTTTGATCTTTATTTAGCTGTTCATTAAATTCAGAAGAAAAAATTAAGTTTTAGCAAAAATGACTTCCAGTTTAAAGGGTCTTCTGCATTATATGACCAACAGATTGGGCACTATTCAGTCTCCAGGATCATTAAATTTCAATGACTCTCTCAATTAGGAATTATTTCAAATAGTAGAAAAATGGCAATTATCTCTGCCAGAAATAACACTAAATATTATATCATCTAGATGCCCATCAATTGGGGAATGGCTAAATAAGTTGTGGTATATGAATATAATGGAATATTATTGTTCAAAAAAAATAATGAACAAGCTGGTTTTAGAAAAGTCTGGAAAGATTTGCATGAACTGATGTTGAAAAAAACAAGCAGGACCAGAAATACACAATCATAGCAAGAATGTGCAATGATCAACTATGAAAGACTTCTCAGTGGTTCAGTAAACCAATGCAATCCCAATAGACTTTGGACAGACAATGTCATCTGCATCCAGAAAAAGAAATATGGAGATTGAATGTAAATCAACACATGCTATGTTCACTTGTTTTTTTCTGGTTTTTTTCCTCTCCCATAGTTTTTCCCTTTTGCTCTGATTTTCTCTCCCAAAATGATTCACAAAGCAATGTGTATTGAAAATAAATTGGGGAAAAAAAGAATTCTAATAGCAAAAAACACTAATCCTTAACTCTCACTCACTATTAACTCCTCCAACCACACCCAAGTTCAGATCAGGGACATATCCAAATTTACTGCCTTATGTACTCTGTTACCCAATTAGCTGGTGCCATAGTTTTTCATTATATACCCTGCCCCTTCCCTCACCCCACCATTCTCTGCCAACAAGCAGCAGGTCTCTATTCTTCCTTTCCTCTAATGGCATAGGTAAAGGCATAAAAAATTGGAATATTTTGCATGGGAAACAGTGAATGTTGCTTCTCGGGCAAAAAATAAAAGCATACATGTAATTGGGGCACATTTTCATTTGTGGGGACAGCTTTATCAGGAATGAATGAATGAATGAATACTGGAATCAATTTTGTTCCACAGTTGACTTAATCTCTGGTATCTGGGAGCTGGGTGAAGCAGTTTTGAATTCCTTCTCTTCTTGGAACAAAGCGGGTAGAATAAGATCATGAACAATACAGGAATATGAAGAAAATAGACTAAAAGGACCAGATATATAAAGATAACAAAATCCTTTTAAAAATCTATGTCAAAAACTAGAAAAGAAATGAAGATATTTAAACAGAATTATAGAGGGACATTCAAACATTTCAGAGTATAAACATGTCCAAATTTATGTTGTAGAGAAGGAAAAGGGAACTTGATGAAATAGAAGATCCTGGGGATTCTTTAAAATAACTTCAGAATCACAACTGGCTGTTGTCCTTGAGAATACAATCTTATCAGATTTAATCCATCTTGTTTTAATTCTGTTCTTCTACTATCACTTTTATTTAAATTCCAAATAAATTTCACTCGTTTCCTTGTTTACATTTAGAATGAAAATCTCACAATTATCCTTCAATCATTTCATAGCTAGTGTTATTGCTGTTGCTGTTGCTGTTGCCATTGTTTTTAATCTAATATTAAAAATTTCAATTTCTTTTTTAAATTTCTGTTTTTAGATTTCTTGTTTCCTTTGTGGGGGGAGGGGCAGAATTTTTTTTGTGATATCTTCTACAATTGCTACATTTGTTTTTGTTGTATTTTTGTTGACTAGGGTTTTTGAAAATAAAATATCTGCTCACAAATTTGTATTCTTTTTAGTAATCCTTCAAGTGCAAATTCATTTTGAAACATCCTTTTTTTAAGTCAATTCTTAGGAATGTTGCCTTCATTTGCATCTTGAGTTCTTTTACTTTTCAAGAAAAATTTTTGTGTGCTTTGACTTTGAAGGTCTTTCTCATTGTAACTTGCAGGTTTTATTGTTTGTCACTGCAAATTAAGCATTCTGTGTCTTGGAGTTTGTATTATAAGCTTTTAAAAATTGATTCTAATTGTGGTTTCTATTGGTTTTGATTTTTGTGTTCAGAAATTCTTGGCATGATTCTATTATTTATTGAATTGTAGTGTTCAGGTTTTTTCTCTTGTCATTTTCTTTTAGAATACCTTTAATCTATCAGTTGTCTCAAATTCTCTTTTAATTTAACACAATCTGTTTTGCTTCTATGTAGATTTGTTCTTTTTACATCATTAGTTTTGCTTTTCTTCTTTTAAATTGATGTCTCCTTCTGTTTATTTGTATTCCTTATCATTTTTTTTTCAAATTTGTCCTGGTAGATTGTAGATTTTTAGAAGGGTTTTTTTTTGTTTTTGTTAATTTTGCTTCCAAAATCTTTGTCTTTTTTGATCCATTCAGTATTAGGTTATTTTGGATTTTTATGCTCTTGGGAATCTGTAGTAATCTCTTGCTCAAAAAATATTGATTTATTTTGTTCTGCAATATCTATTCAGAAATGTTTGGGCATGTTCATCTTCCCTTCGATTTTATTTTCTTTGTTTATGTTTTTCTCATGGTTTTTAATGAATATTATTTGTTTTGAGATCTTTGATATTTTGATTCTTTTTTCCTAATATTCTTCTCTTGTGTAATTTCTTATTCCTTCTCTTTTGATGGCAGATCCTTTAAGAAAGCTGACTTTCCCATGCTGGGGAAATATCAATGCACAAAGTTCAGTTTCTGCCCAAAATATAATATCATTTTTGGTGATATTAGTTGCTTGCTATGCCTGATGTTATTCTGACTTATTAAAGAAAATTTTAAACAAATACATGGAGGAAATTTCTGAAAAATCACTATGTATTTGGTTTCTTCCCATTCTTATTCTGAATCATATTTTTAGATCCCATTTTTTGTCATGCTCTTCCATGTTTTCCATCACATTAAAGCCACTGTCAATCAAGTTTTATGCTTACTTGATTTGGCTTTGTTCAAACAAACATCTCTTAATTTCCCAATTAACTGTTTTTTGGTTTTTTTTGAAGCTTTGATCCACCATGTCCCTCTGTTAGTTAATTTTTTTCTCTCTACCCTTTTGTATTTCCTTTTTGGTATATTGTGTTCCTCATTATAAGTGCCTGAAGTCAATAATTACTTTTTGTTTCTTCAATATTCAGCACAGTGCCTGGCATATAGTTGCCACTCAACTAATTTTTATTCACTGTGTCTGACTAGATGGTGTCCTTAAGAATATTATAGAATTTCTTTATTCCTCTATTTGTTTTAGCAAAATTTGGTTTATACACTACAAACATATTCAATGTAGTCTCCTTCCCTATGATTCTTATGGCCAAATTCTCCAGTATTTATTTTTGTACTTTGGAACCCATTTCTTCATTTACCTTTTGGAAACTAATCTGGGAGCTCTCCTTCCATATACCTACATCATCATTATGATGTTTGTTTCATTTTTACTAAGGATGCTAACATGAAAAATAGTTCAATTCAACTATCAATAAATTAATCCATTACTTATTAAAATAATTCTCATAGAATAAGAATGATTGTATTAATATTTATATGCAATATAAAACATGGATTTTTATGCTTTTGGCAATCTGTAGTAATCTCTTGCTCAGCCAATATTGATTCATTTTGCTTTGCAATATCTATTCTAAGATGTTTGGATTTGTTTGGATGTAATGTCCATACCATTATCTGCTCTCTTGGCCCCTTTTCAATCATAACTCATTCAACCCCACATAAGCATAATGGGATAGAACTACAATAAGGACCAGTTTATATTTTAATCTGTTTCATGATATACCCTGGCTAAAAGATTCATTATTTATTAGACATTGCCTACTGGGCTAAACTGATACTCCAACAACACACAAGGGATATTACCAGGTCTATGCTTAAAGCCTTTCTAATTGGAAAACCTTGCCAGATTTTATATTATGCTGACAGTATTAGAAAAGTAAAAATGCTTTATATGCTCATTTAATCTTTTGATCAGCTGTGTAAGATCACGACCAATTTAACCTCTTCTTGACAAGGAGAATCTCAATATAAAATAAACAAAATGAAATAATAAAACTATTTTGTCATCTTATTGGACTGAAAATTCATTATGACTGAAGATTATTACATTAAAGTTCTATCGTTTATTTTCACCACATTATGACACTAATATCTATTTGGATGGTAGTGATAACTCTGCTGTATTTTTTTTCCTTTTAACACTACATTTGGACTAGCAGATCATCACATTTGAGAAAGATATGGACATGGAGATGGAATAAATTTATGTCCAAAGAAGATCTGGAACTCTTAATTGAACACCAGATAGATAATTTTGATTATATTAAGTTAAAAAGTTTCTGTACTAACAAAACTAATGCAGACAAGATTAGGAGGGAAGCATCAAATTGGGAAATCATCTTTACATTTAAGGGTTCTGATAAAGGGCTCATCTCTAAGATATAAAGAGAATTGTCTCACATTTATAAGAATTCAAGCCATTCTCCAATTGATAAATGGTCAAAGGATATGAACAGACAATTTTCAGATGATGAAATTAAAACTATTTATAGTCATATGAAAAGGTGCTCCAAATCACTATTGTTCAGAGAAATGCAAATTAAGACAACTCTGAGGTACCACTACACACCTGTCAGATTGGCTAAAATGACAGGAAAAGATAACGATGAATTTTGATGGGGATGTGGGAAGACTGGGACGCTGATGCATTGTTGGTGGAGCTGTGAATGGATGCAACCATTCTGGAGAGCAATTTGGAGCTATGCTAAAAAATTTTCAAACTATGCATATCCTTTGACCCAGCAGTGTTTTTATTGGCCTTATATCCCAAAGAAATCATAAGAGAAGGAAAGGGCCCCACATGTGCAAGAATGTTTGTGGCAGCTCTTTTTGTAGTGGCTAGAAATTGGAAACTGAATGGATGCCCATCATTTGGAGAGTGGCTGAATAAATTATGGTATATGAATGTTATGGAATATTATTGCTCTGTAAGAAACGACCAGCAGGACGATTTCAGAGAAGCCTGGAGAGACTTGCATGAACTGATGCTGAGTGAAATCAGCAGAACCAGGAGATCATTATACATGGCAACAACAATACTATATGAGGATCAGTTCTAAGGGACATAACTCTCTTTAACAATGAAATGCTTCAGACCAATTCCAATTGTTCAGTGAAGAAGACCATATACAACCAGAGAGAGGGATGTGAAATATGGACCACAACATAACATTTTCATGTTCTCTATTGATGTTTGCTTGCATTGTATTTCCTTTATCGGATTATTCTTTCTTATAGATACGATTTCTCCTGAACAAAAAAATGATGTGTGGCAATAACTATACATATATTCGATTTAAGTATTCTAACATAATTATCATGTAGTGGATATCCTGCTATCTAGGGGAGGGGTGGGGAGTAGGGGGGAAAATTTGTAACAGAAAGCTTTGTAAGGGTTAATGTTTAGGAATTACCCATACATATGTTTTGCAAATAAAAAGTATTAATAATAAAAAAAGAGAAAGATATGGACAAATGGATAGACAATTAGTACAGTAGCATCCATTCCATGAGAGAAATGGTGGAAAGAAGAGCCAATTAAAAACCAGACTTATAAGAGACATGATTATTGTCTTTGCATGACTGAAGGGATAGCATATATAATATTAGTTAGATTCTCCACTTTCAACAGAAATAGAAATAGTGGACAAAATTTCTGAGAAGCAAAATGTATCTCTAATTTTAGTATATAATTTCTAACAATTAGAGCTCTCTAAGTATGAAATTGTTTTCTTTGGGGGCTAGTCAATTCCCCTTCATGATTTAATGGTATATCTTAAATGGGATCTTTATGCAGGGACTTTTTGAACTAGATGATCTTCCCATATCTGAGCTATCATTTGGTCTCAGGGTGGAGCAGGGCAACTAAAAGCTGAAATGCTTTCCTTATAAGTACCACTAGTTGTATGTCATATGTAGTCACTTCTTTGTTCCAATCTAAGTCCTTAGTCTTAAGTCTTAAAAAGACTTAAGGAGATTTTGTACATGTAGGAGAGACATCATATGGATAGTAAGAAGTTTTGGTAAATGCATGTGCTCATCTAATTTCAGGGTTATATGGGAGGTTAGAACAATTATGATTAGAATAGTTCGTACATCCCTTCATCTAACAACACTCCTTCATGTTAAAACTGAGCAATTGTTGCTAGTTATAAAATCAATTGTAATCTGTTTGACCTGTAGACTAAGAAAATTTACTTGCCCATTTCTACATTGATAACCTGTAGCTTAGCCCAGAGAATACTCCAACTCTACTTAACCACAGTCAAGTTTCCTTTCTGCCCTAACATATTTTCTCCCTCCATCTCATAATCAAGCAATTGCTTGGATCACTCTCCTAATCACTCATTTGATTTGCAATCTAAAGAGTTTATATGTTACTTAGGGAAAGTCATTTAGCTTTTCTATTCTCAATTCTCACCATCTGTAATGAGAAGGCTTTGGATTAGGTGCCTTTTCCGGTCACTCTTACCTGTAAATATAGATTCCTGTGTATAGTATGAGCTTGAAAATACTGAAATTTTAGTCCATTTATCTGAAAAGTTTATGAGTCCAGGGAATACTGGGAAATGTCATTATTATGCATGGGAGAGGTAAAGATTTTAAGAAGGTGACCACCACAAGACACTTAAGTCTTCATTCAGGAGGGTTCAGCAGCAAAGTAACAGATGTCTCTTAGGGAATACATTCACCTGTAGATATTACATTACAGCAAGTGTGCTCTTTAAACTAGCCTGATCTATGATAGTATTTCAGAAGCTAGGAATATTTGTGATGATGTCATTGGGGGAGTCAGTTGCTATTAAATATTAGAATGAGGAAAATCGGAAAGAAGGGCCAATTAGGTTAAGGGAGTCAACTTATGTTTATAGACTCCTTGAAAGTCAAGACTAATTTTTTTTTCTCTTTATTTTCCTGATACCAAAAGCAGTACCTTCTCCACAGGTAGTACTCAGTAAATTTCTGTTGAAATGATTTTAAACAAATACAGACTCCATCAAGCAAACATTCCCAATAGACAAACCAAATCTATAAATTTTCAGAAAATATAATATTAAAATCTTAATTATTCCTGTATTTCTAAACATGTAGGATAAATGAGTAAGAAACCATAATTCTCAGTAAGACTCCAAAAAATCATTTAGCTTTTTTTTAATTCTTAATGTAAACATTGTTTTGGAAAATGAATTGACTTGAGAAATTGTTATTTTTATTTTTCCCGTAAGTAGTTGCAACTTAACTTAAAAGTACTTAGCATCATTAAATCAATTGTTCTGAATATTTTACTTAAAATAATCTGGACAATTTTTTTTGTTTTTTCTTTCAAGTTTGTACATAAAAGAATAAAAATAATTCTTGTGATATGGCTTTTTTGGAGGGACACAAGAATATATTTCAGTCATTTGCAAAGAAATAATATCACTAAAATTTTTTTGTAAAAATTACAGGAATCTTAGTTTTTCCCTTTAAAAATGTGTTATCAGTAAGTATTTATTATGCACCTAGTAAATGTATGGTACTTTGCTAACCACTGAGGATACAACTGAGACAGAAGATTTCACCTACCTTCAAAGAACCCATAATCTAATTGAAAAGTTTACATGCCAACAAATATATACAAAGCAAAATAGAGTATAAAAAGAAAATAATTAACAAAATGAAGGGATTTGACTTAAAAGTAGTTATGGAAGATTTCCAGTTTTTAAAAATTGATTTCAGTTGCAATTTAAAGGATGCATGGGTTATCAGTAATTGCAGTTGAAGAGGACATCATTCCTGCCTTTGGGAATAGCCAGAGAAAATGCTAACATCTCAAACAAAGCGTATCTTTTCCATGGTAGAGTACGTGGTGTTAATAAGTTTTAAGGATCTGTAAAGTTAGGTGAGCTTTTAATGATAAAGAGGTATTGAATGCTAAACTGTTTTGTATTTGATCCTCCAGACAATAAATAGCTACTGAATTTTACATATTATTGGTGTGACATTATCATACATGCAGGTATTCCTTCCAACCATCTGACTCAAAATCTTTCCACACTATCACATTGAGTAATATTCTCTCATAAATACCTTCCCTTAAAAATCCATTTTAGGAGCAGTTAGGTGGCGCAGTGGTTAGAGCACCAGCCCTGAAGTCAGGAGGACCTGAGTTCAAATCTGGTCTCAGACACTTCCTAGCTGTGTGACCCTGGGCAAGTCACTTAACCCCAATTGCCTCAGCAAAAAAAGCAAAAAAAAATCCATTTTAAAGGGGACCTCCTGTCATTATCCGTATATAATCATGAAAACACATTTGACCTTAATCTGTACATCCTTGGCATTAATATTTATTTTCTCTACCAGTCTGTCAACTCTCCAAAATACTGATCACATGTTAGCAAAGAGTTCATACCATAAGAAATTCTCGTGTTTTGCCTTGTGGATTTAAAACTGTGTTCTCCAAGCACTCGTCTCTATGCAGGACATGAACCATCATAGCCCAGAGATTGTTTTTAAGTGAGAAAGATGAAAAGTTATCTATAATCAATACTTCTCAAATTAGATTTCCCTTTTATGGGATTAAAAATGTTTTATTTGAGCCCAGGGAGGAATGTGCTGTAAGGACAAAATGGAGATGATTACTGTATCTAATAACTTCCTTGTGCTCACAGGTTCTGTGAATCAAATGCAAAATAGTTCAAAAATAATTTCCAGTCAGAACATCTTAGACTGCCCTCCTCTGCTTTTTTCACCTGTCAAAATCATTTCCATTTTTCACTCTTTATACTCCAGGCTTTTGCATCAATGAGTCCCTTTCACTGAATAGATGCTTTCTTCCCCCTCTGAATCCAACCAGAACATTTTAATCATCCTCTGATTACACAAAGTTACAAATTTTGATCACATTTCTTATACTTCCCATGGGACTATAAGGCTAGGGATCATGTCTTATTCTCCACAGCACACCCTTGCTTAATGCATAGTTCATAGCTTCATAAACATATAGCTTATATGGAGATTGAAGATTATGTAGTCCTAACCATTTATTTTACAGATCAGAAGTTTGAAACACAAGAAGGTCAAGAGACCTGGAAGGCATATTAAAAAATATTGGATAAATTATTCTGGTGCAACTCTCTCAACAAAACTTAACCACACAGTTGCAGTAAGTAATGCTTTGGGTAACTATAATTTTAACACTTTCCAATAAAACCTGGTAAATGTTCCATACTTGCCAGTGTTGTGATATTGCTAAGGTAGATAGTAAATATCTTTCCATGTCTGTATGTTCAGTTTTATTTAATTTGCATTTATGGAATGCCATCAACCAACATCCTTTGGTGAAAATTCCATAACAATGCCATTAAATAACCAAAGATATACATATCGTTCCAACCTACACCTCCTATCCTATCCTGTATTTTCGAACTCAAATCCAAAGTTTCCTTGTCTTCAATCAAGTATCTACTAAAAACTGCTGTAATTTGTTCATTCCTTAGTAATAAGAGTGACCCTGAAATAGAGATCCAGCCCTAAGCATTGCTCTCAAGGAATTCACAATGTGATCAAGCAAATAACAAAAACATTTGATAGCAATAGAAGATGTAGAATCCTGATTTGGATGTATGATTCATGGTGGAATTACAATAAAACTCGTATGTGATGGACAGATCCTTATGACCAAGTAAGACTTCACCGAGGAAGAGTGACTTTATTTGTTTCTAATAGAATTCTTTAAAATGATTCCTTCCAGAATAATAAAAAATGTTGAGAAAAAGAGAAAAATGTTGAAGTTTATATGTTTTCTCATGGGCATTCATCTATTTATACATAGATAGTTATTTTTAAAGATGCTATAATATACATGAGCAGATTTAAATCAAAACTAAATAAATTCAGAATCTATTCCCTTCTCTTATCAAATAAATTTAGCACTTATTACTCATATTAAAGTAAACAAGTCTCTATATTTTCTCAACCTGTTTCCTTCTTTTTTTCCTGTATTATTCTTTAGATCAAATGAAAGGATGGCTTTAATTTAAATGATTTAAATCAAAGCTTCTTAAAATGTGGGTCACAAGCCCATAGTCATGTTACTGAATATGGGGGATTGCAAAATTATGATTTATTACCAATAACTGTTTAACTTATATATCTATTATACATACATATTATATATGTATATTATATATACAGATATATACAGAATATAGTTAATATGCTCTGGGCTCATATTACTAAAATTATTGAGCTTTGAAATATTAGTAAATATTTACCATGAAGGTCTAAGTCATTATCAAAATTGGATATTGAAAGAAAGTTAGTTGCAATATCATAGAAGTAAAGAAGAGCCATTTTTCACTCTTTATATATATAACCTACATACATATATATATATATATATATATATATATGATTTGCTCAAGATCACAGAAATAGCAAGCTTTAGAAGTAGAATTTGAAAATAAATCCTCTGATTTGAAAGCAATAATCATTTTTTAAGACTTAAGAAACAAATTCAAGCAAGATTTGCATCTTGGGAACATCTACATTTATAATCTTCTTACATGTTGTTCCCTGCAAAGTCTTTGACTAAAGGAATATTCTACCATCGAGACACAACATTCTATCTCTTGGCTCCCAGTATTTCCTTTGACTATCCCACATGCTTTTCCTCCTCAGCTCAAACTACTGACCATCTTGGCTTACAGTAAGTCTCAACTAAAATACCAGTTTCTAGATGAAGCCTTCCCCAACTGCTCTTAATTCCAGTGGCTTCCTTCTGTTTAGTGTACTTTTGCTGAATATAGCTTGTTTGTATAGTTATTTGCATCTTACCTGTCCCATTAATAAGCATTTTGAAAGCAGAGACTGTCTTTGCCTCTTTTCAAAACCAACACTTAGCAATATCTGGTACGTGATAGGTAACAAATATACTTTTATTTAATGATTGATACTTTTTTCAGTATTGGAGGATAAATTAAGAAATTTAAAACTGTAATTATGAGTAACTCATAAAATGAGATAACTAGAGACAACTTTCTCACTTAGTTTCTTGGAAAACCAAATGAGATGATATACATAAAGCCACTTGCAAAACATAAGTACTGCATAGAAGCCATAATTGCTACCATGAACAGATTAGCTCATGAACAAGGTCACCCACAAAAAGTGTTCTTTAGGGTTGTTTTTTTGGGGGAATGGAGTGTGAGTGTCAGGGAGTGCCAGTAGTGAAGACATTGGAAAGAATAATCAAAGGGGGATATAAAAGGCAACAGAAAAAATCTTTTCAACTTCTCAGGCTAGGACTTCATAATTATTTAAGAATGGTTGAAACTTCCAGAAGTTCTGTTGTTCCTCCTCTGGTCAAGATGAATGTTGACTTAAATGATTTAAAGCTAACAAAACATTTTCCTTTATGAACGGCAAGCTGAATGGTTGTACTGCCATATTGTTGTCTCATAATTCTTCATCCTGATTACAACTAACTACACTCCAAACCATTATAGTATAGGATTCTTATTGATGGCAATGAAAACTGTCTCATGTCATAGTCACATTTACATTAGATGAAATTCCCATTATTCAATGGTGTTTTGCCATTTCTGCTTCACAACTTCCAAAATTGATTAGATAAAAGGGTTAACTTGTCTTAACTATTTGCTCCCAAACTAGCCTTCCCTATGAAGAATAAAATACTGAATTTTAAACAGTCTCTCTTATTCAGAGTATGAATAAACCTATTTTTTTTCATTTTGATAGCAGAACTGTCAAATAGAAGTGATTATGTGGAGTTACACAAGCTAAATGTTCTTCTCCCCACTCCAACTAATTGTACATCTAGGGAAACAAAAGTCTGAAGTGAGGAAGAGGCTTTTCTAAAGCACACAAAAAATAAGTACATAATTCACTATAACATTAACTACTCTGTTGGAACCAATCCCTTAGGACTTCATTTAACTCATTTAATCATTTTTCCTTCATTAAATCAGTGTTGCTTATTGGGATTTATTATCTATTTACAAAGCTGGTTAGGCCACCTACCTCTGAAATACTTTGAATTGATCTGTTCAATTAACAATCCCTGTGCAAAGAGAAACATTTTCTCTAAACAGGGAACAAAGTTCTTTGGTGCTCAGATGACATTTTGCTTCTTTTCAAAATGACTTCAATGGATGTTTATCAGACTATGTTAGATAGTTTGATGAAAGATGCTCATCAAAGGTCTTATATCGTACTGAAACCCATTCAAAGACCTCAAGTTAAAAGAGGACAATGTCTTCCTATCCATGAATGTGCTATGTTTCGTATACATTGAAAAGCTAGTAATTAAATTACCCATTTATTTCTCAGATATTTAAGAAAAGTTTTCATATTGGAATTGGGAATGTGTCCCATAGCATTTCTATCTATTATTATTCAAAAGTAACAAAAATAGGGGAAGACAAATATATGATCATTCTGGGCTGGATTATTTAAAAATTAGAAAAGAGGTCGCTAAATTATTCAGTGGGTAAGATGTTGGGGTTAGCATGAAAAAGACCTGATTTTAAATTAAGCCTTGGATAATTACAAGTTGTATATCTCAGTTTCTTCATCTGTGAAATAGAGATAATGTTGTAATTCAGCTATTTCAATCATATCTGACTCTTTGTGACCTTTACTTGGGTTTTCTTGGAAAAGATAGAATGGATTCCCATTTCCTTCTCCGCTCATTCCACAGATGAGGAACCTGAGGCAAACAGGATTAAGGAACTTGTCCAGGATCACACCGGTAATGTGAGCTCCAGAAGATGAGTTATTCTGACTAAAGGTTTAGCATTTTGTCTTCTAGCTGCCTGATAACAGCACATAAATATAAGAGTTGTGAAAACTGGGAGAGATAATTATAATAAATTGCAAAACACAATACCTTTAACATGGCATACATTTGATAAATGTTTGTTCCCTTCTCTTTCTCCAATTATGATTTTCACATCACTGAAGGGAAATCACCTTGGATGAATTCTGAATCAACCCACCAAGGGTATTCAAATTTTTTAATTAATAGCTCTAAATAAAAATCTCACCAATTCTGGAAAGTTCACAGGTTGTCCCTAGAGAACATGAAGCAAGGAGGTGTCATTCTTATATTGTATAGTAAAAAGAGTGGCATAAAATAGCCATCATTTTACAAAATAATCAAGAAATGAACCAGACTGACTGTATGGAAGATGTTTAGCAAGGGCCACATTTAAGCAGCTTACTTTGAGCATGGTGAAGTAATATATTTGGATAACTTCAAATTTATATAAGGACCACTACACAAACTAAATAACCTAGTTAATATAGTTAATAAGTGGATTCAAAATTCAGTTGTAATGGGACCTTGTCAATACTTAAATCACCTAACAAGGAGGGACCATTCCAAATGTGCCAAGAATCTGCTCCTGGATGAAGGCATTTTGTGTGCCTCTACCATGTGGGTATGAATATTCTTTTTTTTTTTTCTATAGTCATGTAGTGGAAACAACTTGTGTCTTTAAAGGCAATCTTCCTTTCTTTCTGGCAATGGTAAATGGTTGAAGGTCCTATTCACTCATATTATAGGATCCATAAACTGAACACATTTCAGAGGAAAGGATATCTTGTCACATATCTGCCAAAACTGAAAGCCCTATTACCATGAAAATTGCAATTTTGGTTCAGTTTACTTGTCATTAACAATTCTAAATTTAGGCAGTACAGTTCCTGAATGCAGGAACTAGAGACATGTCGATATTGGGTCAAGATTCCATGTTGGATGTTGCTGAAAGACTAGGAGGGAAGAACAAAGAAGTCATTGGGTTGGTATTTAAAAGTGAGAGGTTTTTCAACATGAGCCTTGATGGGCTTATATTATCAATATCATTGAGATAAATAATGCACCTAATCCCAGTATCCTCCATAGTAACTGAGGTCATTTGAGCTGGGGATGATGATGATACCAGTAGATAATGAAAGATATTTGAATACTTGTTTTTGTTATGCCTTTGAAGTAAATATTCTTTTGTAAAAACTATTAGATTAAGAGATTAAACTGATCTGTGATGCAGAGAAACTAATTCAGAGTCCTAAATTAGGGGAACACTATTCTCAGGAAAAGAATTAGCTTTGAAACTAGATATTCCAAAATGGCTATCATGGTAACAGGAAACTCTAGGGGAGGAATATAGTATAACAGGCCTGACTCTCAAGCAGTTAAGGAAGATTTATTCACTATTACATAGGTTTGATTTCTCCTTCAGTCTTTCTCTACCTTTTGTATTCCAAAACAATAAATATAAACATTTTTCAAGACACCATATTCAATAGTTTTGTTCACTGGATCACAGAATTTCAGAGTTGTAGATGGGCCTCAAAAAATACTGAGTAGAACCTATACATGAATATCTTCTACATCTCCATTTTCTACTAAAGACTTCAAGTCATGCAACCAAAACAAGCAATTTCATGTATAAATAGCACATTTTCCCTTACAACAAACAGACTCTGCCTTTAAAACTTACACCTCCTATTCCTATCTCAGACAATAAAGTGAAGCAGAACAAGTTTAATTCCACTATAATCTGCCAAATAAAACCTGTTCTGCATCATTTCATCTAATTCTATTCCATGTGTTCTACACTTGAGCCAAATTGGGCTCCTTTCCAAATTGGACTGCATCTCTAAAAGGAAATGTGGTGGGGAATAAAGGATAGGCAATTTGGAATGGAAGAAGTAAGGTTCAAATATAGACCTCACTATTGGTCTATTGGTAATTTTGGTGAAATTGCTTTATCAAAATATGCCTCAATTTTTTAAACTATACAAAGTAGGGATTGAAATAGAGAACTTCAGTCTAGATCTGAGTTGCTTTCTTCTCCCAATATACCAATATTCTTAAAACTCCATGCATGAACTTTTAATATAATTGATGATCTCTATCTCTTCTTTATGATCAAAACTGATTCATTTTTAAGTTCACTTAAAATACCACCTCCTTAATATGCCTTCCTTGATTCCAGAATGTGTAGTGAACTACTCCATCTTCTCTCAAATTCCCATACATCCATGCAGATAACAGATATTATCTATCTTTATAATGAATTTAGGGATTATTTTGTAACATTATTATTTCGTATTACATTTATTAAATTGTTCATTTGTACCTCAACACATGTGCAGAAAAATCTGGCATGGGGGTACAGTTGTTATGATTTAATGTGAAGCATGAACTGGAGTGATCCCATAAAACAACCACTTTACTGAAAGGCTTTGTCAGTGACTTATGCAAGGAGATAATGGTTTAATTATAAAATTGTTATTTAATTTGCAACTAAGAAAAGAAAGGTAAATATATTTATTTTGGCAAAAGAGAGAAAAAGAAAATAAACATATTCAGTATGGAGATGAAGAAGACTGAGAAAAGTTAATTAGCATAATATTTCAGTTTTGAAGAGTGTCATTACAACATTTATGGAGAGTGAATTAAGTAGAGTCCCCTTGAAGTAGAAGATGCTATTTTTGAATAGCAAGGTTTCTTGACTTACTAACCTTAGTCATAATGTAGTGTAATGTGATGAGAACATGTACGGTCCGATCAAATACGTGCTGAAAGATATGTAATATTTTTATTTACATTTCATAGAACATGTTTGGGGTTTCAATATGTATGTTGCATCAGCTGAGAGTCTGAGAAGAAGCTGCTGGGGTGGTATAATAGATAATGAATGATTTGGGGTACAAAACTTGGCAGGAGAGAGAATTTCCAAGCTGAAGAACCTCTTGGATATAGACCACTAGCAGATAATATGTAATTTTAATGAGGGAAAATGTCTCTATCCTGACATAATTGCAGTTATTTGCCAAGAGGATCATAGACTCAGGCTGGTTTATACTTCAAAATCTCAGATGTTTTCTTCATTTTACATCAACTTTGTGTTCACTTAAAGTTCTGCATCTTTGGCAGCAAATATCTTCCCGTTCAAGTACATTCAAGCAGTGCTTGAAGCAACAACTGATCCCACACAAAGAATCAATATTGTACAAAAGCACTAGAAATATCAAGCATGGCTACTTGAAAAGACAATGCCAATGAAGAAGAATATATAGAATAACTAATTAGAAGTTTTTCAAATAATTGTTTTATGTTGCAAAAATATTAACCTCAGCATAGACAATTAAAAGTAGTTAAGGTGTTGTATATAGTATTTATAATTCTGTCACTGCACACTGATATGTATCATTATATTCATAAATGTATCACTGCCTTATTCATGGTAATAAATGACTAGGCCTATTCCAGTTCATCTTGTACACTCTCTCTTTTACTTTCCCTATATTTTTTATAAAAATACTAAAATAGAGTCAATGTTGGCAACTTTTTTTCAGCGCATCAAAGTGGCTACTATTAGAGCCTACTACCCCTGTACAGACTTTCCTTATTAATGGAGCAAGTACTAAAACATAAGATCTTTTCACAGAACATAAATTACATATTGCCAGCCCTGTGAGTTGGGAACATTTTTGTCTTTGGGCTAGATATAAGAATAATAAAACAGAATCTTTCATATACATATACTGATTTAAATTAGGGCTTTAAATATTAGCTCATCGGGCGGAGCCAAGATGGTGGAGTGAAAAGGTGACTTTCTGCGTCTCCTCCGATCTTCTCTCAAATCAACAATAAAATAAGCCTCTGAACTGATCTTCAAGTCAAGGAACTCAGAAATATTTGGACACGGCTCTCTGGATAACTTCATATCAGGTTAGTCGGACTCGGGAAGAGAGATAAATAGACGACTTCTGTGTAGGCCGGAAGTGAGGGTGGGACTCAGCTCAGCTCATTGTGGCAGAAATTCCAAACTCCAAACTCCAAATTCCAAACACCTGGAGTTTATCTGAGGCACTCGGGACACTCTGCCCTGATTGGGGGCAAGTGTTCTGGCAGACGTGCCTTGTTTAAGGAATAATTCGGCCTTAGTCCTAGCCCCCACCGGCCCAGCACCTTAAGTCAACTCGCCAAAGTGCCCCAGGGCAAAGCTTTTTCAGCCGCCATTTTTTCCCTACCTTAAAGAGATATCCACGCTGTCTAAAAAAAAAAAATGAAGAAGCAAAGGGAGCTCTCACCATAGACAGCTTTTATAAAGAGAAAGAAGAGATGATCACCCCAGATCCAGAGGTTCCTTTAGACAAAACTCCAGAGAAAATCAGCAAGGACCATCACTGGTCCCCTTTTCAAGAGGCCTTTCTGGAAGATTGCATAAAGAACCTCAAAAGAGAGCTGGAGGATTAATGGGAAAATAAACTGAAATCAGTGCAAGAAGGATACAATATCTTGCAAGAAGGATATGATGCCCTGCAAAAGAGATATGAATAACACACCAATTTATTAAAAAATAACATTAGTGAAATAGAAAAAGAGTGCAATGAACAAATTGGCCAGTTACAAATGGAGCTTAAAAAGGTAACTGAAGAAAACAACACTTTAAAAATAAGAATTGAACAAATGCAAGTGAATGACTCAATAAGACTTCAAGAATCAGTCAAACAAAAACAAAAAAATGAAAAATTAGAAGAACATATGAAATATCTCCTAGGAAAAATAACTGACTTGGAAAATAGATCTAGGAGAGACAGTGTAAGGATTATCGGACTTCCTGAAAGTCATGATGAAAAAAAAAATCTAAACACTATCTACCAGGAAATCCTGAAAGAAAACTGCCCTGAGATTGTAGAATCAGAAGGCAAAATCACCATTGAAAGAATTCACTAATCACCTCCTGAAAGAGACCCCAAAATTAAAACCCCAAGAAATATCATGGCTAAATTTTAGGACTATCACACCAAGGACAAGATTCTGCTAGCAGCTAGAAAGAAACAATTCCAATATCAAGGATCAATAATTAGAATCACACATGATCTGTCAGCCTCCACATTGAAGGATTGAAGGATTGAAGGATTCCAAAATGCAAAGGAACTTGGATTACAGCCAAGAATAACCTATTCAGCTAAAATGAGCATTATCCCCCAGGGAAGAAGATAGTCATTCAATGATATAGGTGAATTTCACCTATTTCTAATGAAAAGACCGGATCTGAACAAAAAATTTGACCTCCAAACACAGAACTCAAGAGAAGCATAAAAAGGTAAAAAGGAAAGGACTCTTGAGAACTTTATTTCTACTAGGGGGATACTTAAAGTTTGGGGGTATAATTAACTAGATATTACTTTGAGAATATGAAAAAGAGAACTAGAGGGGAAAAGGTTGTCATACTAGGGAAAAGAGGGGAAAAGTGGTGAAATAAGATCTAAAAAAAAGGAGGTAAAAACAAGGTAAAATCACTTGAAGAGGCAAAGAAAACCTAATATAATTGAGAGAAAGAGGGGAGGGAGATAAGCATTGTATAAATCTTACTCTCATCAGGTTGGGCTCTAAAACTGTATATCAGACATTTGATTTCACATAAAAACTTGTCTGTTGTTAGAGGGAAGTGGGAGGGAAAGAAGGAAAAGTAAGGGACAAACTAATAGAAGGGAAAATAGAAGAATCACGGGAAAGGAGTAAAAACAGGGGGAGGAGATCTAAACGGTGGAGTATTGTTTGGGGGAGGGGGTCACCAAAAGCAAAGTACTGAGGAGGGGAGAAGGGAGAAAGGGGAAAGGAAAAGGGAAAACATAACTTGGGTAAATAAGATGGCAGGAAATAAAGAATTAGTTATTCTAACTGTGAATGTGAATGGGATGAACTCTCCCACAAAGCGGAAGCGGATATCAGAATGGATTAAAAACCAGAATCCCCCAATATGTTGTCTACAAGAAACATATCTAAAACATAGTGACACATATAGGATGAAGGTAAATGGCTGGAGCAGAAAATATTATGCTTCAGGTGAACAAAAAAAAGCAGGGGTAGCAATCCTTATCTCAGATCAAGTAAAAGCCAAGATAGATCTAATCAAA
>JAJPUD010003820.1:126238-150302 GCA_023553655.1 Myrmecobius fasciatus | reverse complement strand
GCTATGCTCAAAAAGTTATCAAACTGTGCATACCCTTTGACCCAGCAACGTTTCTATTGGGCTTATATCCCAAAGAAATCAGAAAGGAAGGAAAGGGCCCCACATGTGCAAGAATGTTTGTGGCAGCCCTTTTTGTAGTGGCTAGAAACTGGAAACTGTATAGATGCCCTTCAATTGGAGAGTGGCTGAATACATTATGGTATATGAATGTTATGGAATATTATTGCACTGTAAGAAACGACCAGCAGGATGATTTCAGAGAGGCCTGGAGAGACTTGCATGAATTAATGCTGAGTGAAATGAGCAGAACCAGGAGATCATTATACACAGCAACAACAATATTACATGATGATCAATTCTGATGGACATGGCTCTCTGCAACAAAGAATTGTCTCAAATCACTTCCAATTGTTCACTGAAGAAAGCCATATACACCTAGAGAGAGAGATGTGAAATATGGACCACAACATAACATTCTCATACTCTTGATTGATGTATGCTTACATTGTGTTTCCTTTATCTGATATGTCTTTTGTGTAGATACAATTTTTCTTGCACAACAATGATAAGTTTGGAAATATGTATACATATATTCGATTTGTCAAGTATTTTCACATAATTAACATGTAGTGGATATCCTGCCATCTAGGGGAGGGGTGGAGAGTTGGGGGGGAAAATTTTGTAACAGAAAGCTATGTAATGGTTAATGTTGAAGAATTACCCATACATATGTTTTGCAAATAAAATTTAAAAAAAAGAATACTGTTTCTTCTGGAATCCTACCTCATACGTTTTCTAGTTTTGTAATCATATCTTAGTATATTAATCTCTCAGTGCCTTATTTTCCTTACCTGTAAATTTGGAATTATAAACATAGAGGCAAAGGCAAATTAGCATAAACAATTAATCATTGAAGTTGTTTGAATTTGAACTACTAATGTTATCTTTTAAAGGCTGCACATTAGCCAAAAGGCAATGAAGAGAAATATACTTTGCATAAATTAATTATAGCACATTACCAAAAATGAATTGCATGGCAAAAACATTTTAATAAGTATCATTGAGGAGATACAGTAGATTCACAATGCCTATGGACATGAAAATCCTGTATTCAAATCCCTCTCCTGTGTGTTTATAACCTATATAAACATTAACAATTCACTTATCCTCCCTTACTTGTTTCTTCTTCAGAACAGTGAGGGACTTGGACCTTTGATGTCTCATCTAGCTCCATATATATTAGCCTATATTTGACAATAACAGAAGGTCAGCCACCTTTAGGGGACATGTGGACAGCATTTATGCTGATTGGTTCCTAGCATTGTTGAGATCTAAAGAAAGTCAACCATAATATAGTAGGAAAGGAACAAAACTTATTTGGGATGTTAAGACACGAATGTACAGTTGAAAAATTGTAGTGTCTACACCAAAGTTATTCAAAGTATTAAGTGATGAAAAAATCATGGAACAGTGCTTTCCAGGGATTTTTTTTTCAGGTTCTGAGAGCTCCAATATTAAATGTCCCAGTTCTCCTCCCCTATTCTGTTCTTCCTTCACAACTTGACAGATGTGTTAGTGATTAATAGTCACCATTCCATGATGTAATATAATCTATATATCAATGAATTGTTTTCATACTTATGTAAATGAAAAACAGTGACAAAAAATTGTTCAGAGCTTTGCCCACAATATATGTTCTGTTTTCTCATGAACTGGAACATACTCAAATGGCAATAATACCCTGATTTCTTTAAATAATCCTTTACAAGGTCAGCTTTCTGAAACCATTTCAAAATGCAGCTTTAGGATATAGATTGAAATTTCTAATATTTTTTGACATCTTAGAGTAATTATACATGTTTCTCCTCAAAGATCATTCAACTTTCCCAGAAGAATATTTTCTACCAGAGAAGAAGATTTAATGGGAGTGGGTGTGGTAGACAGAGAGCATAACTAATTGTGCTGCCTGCAGAACAAAAGAATGGAAAACTTCGCTCTAAATTGTCTCCAAAATATCTTTCTCTTCCTAATCTGCACATACTTCACACTTAGAACTGGGCACTTGGAGACTAAATGCTTTATAAGGACAGTTTTGAAATCTTTTGTGAAATGAATTTTCCATTTACTCCCTTATAAAATCTACTTTCTGGAACACATATATGTCCTATTTTTTATTAAAATTGAAAGTACTTTTGTTTTACTCTACCTCCAAGAGTACTCAGATAAATATTCTCACAACCAAAATGTAAACAATTCACCCTTTTTGAATCTTAATTTTCTTTTTTTCTTTTTTTTGCTGAGGCAATTGGGGTTAAGTGACTTGCCCAGGGTCACACAGCTAGGGAATGTTAAGTGTCTGAGATCACATTTGAACTCAGGTCCTCCTGACTTCAGGGCTGGTGCTCTATTCACTGCACCACCTAGCTGCCCCCTTGAATCTTAATTTTCTAAGAAGATTTTCATTGCAAGCACTTATCTGCCCCCTTTTTTTTCTTTCTTTCTTCCTCACATTGTGTTCAGGGAGCAATAATAGTCAGTGAATAAACCTTTAGTAAGCACCTACTATATAGCAGGCAATGTTCCAAGTGTCAGAGTTGCAAAAAATGGAATAATATATCACTTTTAATTTCACAGTATAAAAAGGAAGGAAACATACAAAAAACTACATAGAGGCAAGCTATATCCAAGGTTAATTGAAAATAATCAGTGGAGGGAAGGCACTAGTATTGGAAGCATCAGAAAAAGAAAAAGGATTCTAGCTATACCTTGAAGGAAATGAGAGAGACCATGAGGTGAGAATGAAGAGGAAGCCAGTAAAAATACTCAAAATAAGGAGAGGAAGAGTTTCCTATGAGAAATAGAATGGGATTTATTGTCACTGGATTACAGAAAACATGAAGGGGAATAAAATGTACAAAACCTAGAAAAGTATTTAGGATATATTTATGATAGGGCCCTAAAAATCAAATTTTGCATTTAAAATTTGATCTAGGACATGACAGGGTCCCACTAATGCCTAATGAATTATGGTAAGAGTAGAGAGATATGTTCAGATTTACACTTTAGAAAGATCATTTTATCAACTAAGTGAATGATAGATTGGATTGCAGAACATCTGATAGAAAAGACAGAAGGTCAGACCTGAATTCTGGAATAATTTGAGTTCAAATCCACTATCACTTACTAGCTGTGTGACCCTGAGCAAGTCACTTAAACTGTTTGTATCTTTTTTTTTCATTTGTAAATTAGAAATAATAACAACTTCCTTGAAAGGTTGCTGTGAGGATCAGATAAGACAATATTTATAAATCCCTTCTCATATAGTAGATGCTATATAAATACTATTCTCCTAATATTGATGGTGATGATGAGGGACATTTGTCAGGAAGACTTACCTGACTTACCTATCACAATAGTGAAGTTATAAAAGCTTGTGCCAGTGTTAGAGTAAAGAAAAGATCTATTTAAGGAGGCAGATCAATGGAGCAGTGGATAAAGGAGTTCAAATCTGGCCCCAGACATTTAACACTGTGTTAAGCTGTGTGACCCTTAGCAAGTCACTTAACCACAATTGCCTTCAAAAACAAGACCAAAAGTTATATTTAAGAGATCTTAAAAAGGTAAAATCAATAAGCCTTGGCATAGATTTTATATAGGTTGATAGAGAAGAGAGAAATACCCAAAACAGACACTTGGGATATACTTATCATCAACAGGCATTAATGAAGATCCAACAAAAAGAGACTTATTAGGAATGGTCACTCAGGTATGAGGAAGTCCCGCAGCAACTAGTGTCATGACATCTGAAGAGGATCATGTAGTGAAAAAGGAGAAGCAAGGAAACTTGAAAAACTCTGTCAAAGGCTTTGGAGATTTCATTATTGATTAGGATGGAGAAAATGTCATTCATTTAATTTAGCAATGGATATCATTAGACTTAGCAATTTAGAGTCTGGTAGTACCTTTTTGGACAGATTGTGTGGAAGCCAGAGAATTAGGAAAAGAGTGAGAAGAAAGGAACTACAAATTATGTAGACAGAATATCCATAGAATATTCATAAAAGAAAGGAAAAATATAGGATAGTAGCCAATGGGGACTGTTGAATCTAGCGAAATTTTGTGAGGGGAGTATGAATTTTGCAAACATGGACATGTTTTTAAGTTGTAGGGAAGCAGTCAGTGTTTAGAAAGTGATTTAGGAAGAAGATAATGAAAATGTGATGGGTGAAATCTGAAATAATTGGGGCATAAAGGCTTGAGCTTCTGAGCACATAATTTTATTAAGCAATGCATGCCAAGTGCATAAGAAATTGGGATCAAGTCTTCTCAGCTTGGTACTGGCTTCTGAATGAGAGTAAAGATGAGATTTTTATGCATTAAACAAAAACAACAGGATATAAACCAGGATTCAAGATTTCCCATTACAGGAAAAAGTTAAGGGCTTTCTAAGTTAGGAGAAATTGCAGTTGCCTGAAATGAGTAAGAGAGATATCCCATTCTCCTGCCCAAAGTGTCTGTATTCAATCAAAGCAACAAGTACCTAACTGACTATTACAAGGCCAGTTTTCAGATGAGACATATGGGTGAGATGTATAATTGAATCATTCCTTGGATTTGATTTTATTTCTGGTCATCATAACTTAGATGCTTAGGTAAGAGTCTCTATGCAACAAGTAGATATGGTCCAGCTTCCCAGGTGCAAAAGACGAGGTTCAAACAATGCAATTAGTTTTTTTTTCACAATTATCATAATGGAAAAAAATTAATTAATTAATATTCCTTCCCCCTAATGATGGATTGTTTAGTTTGCTTTAGGGTTACATCATTTCTTACATGTTACTCCTAAACATGTTCCCCCTCCCTCATCATACATCCTATGTTCTGTTAATGAGGTTCTAATTCTATGCAAGAGGCTTATTAAGCAAGCACAATACAGAAAAGACTTTTCTTGAACCTGGTCAGTTAAACCAATTTCTAGTCTAGACAGCTTTTTCAAAAATTTGGAGCCAAGTGAGTCTCTTCTGAAAACTCACTGGTCAGAGATAATTATTATCTTATATTATCCTGAGACTTACAACATTCTGTAGAAACTTATTTGCTCAAGGTTTTGGGGGAATCAAAATTTAACTGTTTTGTGGAAACTTTACTTTAGGTTGTCTCTCACATTATCAATGGATTTTTTTAATTTTTATTTATTTATTTATTTATTTTGCTGAGGCAATTGAGGTTAAGTGACTTGCCCAGGGTCACACAGCTAGGAAGTGTTAAATGAGATCAGATTTGAACTCAGGTCCTCCTGACTTCAGGGTTGGTGTTCTATTCACTGGGAAACTTAGCTGCCCCTATTAATAGCTTTTAGAAGAAAGATCTTCTGTGTGATCTTCCCTATAATGATATGCCACTTATTATATATTTCAAAGCTGTCATTTCCCATCTCTAGTACACATCTGTCTCATCTATAAAATAAGGGAATTGATGTAGATGATGTTGCAAAAAACTTCTTCTATCTTAAATATATATAAGGAAGATCTTCTGAAGCAACATTGCATGCCAAAAATCAATCTTACCTGCATCTGATTTCCTGAACCTGCCTCACTTTTGGGATCTCCCAGAATGTGCAGTTACTTGGATGTGAGGTATCTGTTAATTTGATTGAATTAGTTAATAAAACAAGAACAGTCGCTACTGAAAACTTGAGTTATTCAGCATTCAGCTAGGCCTTTTTGGAAACGTGATAACTCCTCTCAATGTAGAACCTTGGTGCTCAGAGATTTATTATTTTATCAGCTTCAGACTAAAAATGAGAATTAAAATTCTTTGTTGGCAGCCAGAGTATAAAAATGGGAACATTGTAAAAATTCATCGAGATGTTTGGTTAGGTTTTTTCCCCCTGAACTCCCAAAAAGAATGGGAAGGAGGGAAAATGCTTTCTATCTGGACTAATAATGCTCAGTTAAATCAGTCACCAAGGATGTACTGAATGATTAATGTGTTCTAAGTCTATATAAGTATGTGGGGGGTGTCAGATTTTCCAATTTAGCTGTTATATTGAGTACATAGACTGGGAAGACAGAGGAAATCTGGGTTGAAAGGTTGGGTAGCATCAGATTGTCATGAATTTTAATGTCAGACAAGGCAGTTTGTTCAATATCTTTTTGAAATTGGGAATCATTATAAGTTTTTAAAATAAATAAATGAAGAAATGGAATAGAATACAATGTCTTTACTATATGCCGAATAATGTGTTATATTTTGAGGTATAAAATTTAATAACAAAATACTTTGCCCTCTATATTCTAATGGGTATGAGCACACCTAAAAGAGTGTTGCCAAATAAGGTGCCCTATCATAGAGAAAGTTTTGATGCACATCTTTTCAGGATGAAGTGTTGATTCATATATAGTTCCTGAATTCAATGAGAAATTACATGTGTAAGGCTTAGATATTTCTAACTCATCTGTCTAATGAAATAGTTATTTAGTTGGGTAGAGAAACCATGTTGGTGCTTTAGGAAAATTAATCTGGAAACTAGTATTTTATAGGACAGAGAGGCGAGAATTTAGAAGCAAGAATTCATGTTGGAGACTTGCAATATTCTTATGTTAAAGGTCTGACTCAGCATGGTAGGTAAATACATGGGACAACAACACTGGAGAAATTGAATCAACAGGTGGGTTATCCACCTTAGTATCTGTGGGCTCCAGTATTGTGTGAGTAAATATGTATTACCACCTAGTCAATTGGAAAAACATAAAATGCTCATGGGTAGGCCGAACGAATATAATAAAAATGACAATACTACCCAAACTAATTTATTTATTTAGTGCCATACCAACCAAACTCCCAAGAAATTATTTTACAGATCTAGAAAAAAATAGTAGCAAAATTCATTTGGAAGAACAAAAGGTCAAGAATTTCAAGGGAACTAATGAAAAAAAAAGGCTGATGATGGTGGACTTGCTGTACCAGATCTAAAACTATATTATACAGCAGCGATCATCAAAACCATTTGGTAATAGCTAAGAAATAGAGCAGTCGATCAGTGGCATAGGATAGGATCTCAGGACAAACTAGGCAATAACTATAGCAATTTAGTGTTTGATAAACCCAAAGACACCAGCTTCTGGGATAAGTACTCACTATTTGACAAAAACTGCTGGGGAAAT
Organism: Myrmecobius fasciatus; assembly: GCA_023553655.1. Lineage (NCBI taxonomy): Eukaryota > Metazoa > Chordata > Mammalia > Dasyuromorphia > Myrmecobiidae > Myrmecobius > Myrmecobius fasciatus. Next base: position 143,136 of record JAJPUD010003820.1, on the reverse strand, counting down.
TGGAAACTAATGTGGAAGAAATTAGGGGTTGACCCACATCTAACACCACATACCAAGATAAGATCTAAATGGGTTTATGATCTGGATATAAAGAGTGATATTATAAGTAAATTAGAAGAACATAGTATGGTTTACCTCTCAGATCTGTGGAGATGGAATAAATTTATTTCCAAAGAAGAACTGGAACTCTTAATTGAACACCAGATAGATAATTTTGATTATATTAAGTTAAAAAGTTTTTGTAAAAACAAAACCAATGCAATCAAAATTAGGAGGGAAGCATCAAAATGGGAAAACATCTTTACATTTAAGGGTTCTGGTAAAGGTCTCATCTCCAAAAATATATAGAGAATTGTCTCATATTTATAAGAATTCAAGCCATTCTCCAACTGATAAATGGTCAAAGGATATGATGAACAGACAATTTTCAGATGATGAAATTAAAACAATTTCTAATCATATGAAATGGTGCTCCAAATCCCTATTGATCCGAGAAATGCAAATTAAGACAACTCTGAGGTACCACTACACACCTGTCAGATTGGCTAAAATGACAGGAAAAGATAATGACGAATGTTGGAGGGGATGTGGGAAAACAGGGATACTAATGCAATGTTGGTGGAACTGTGAACAGATCCAGCCATTCTGGAGAGCAATTTGGAGCTATGCTCAAAAAGTTATCAAACTGTGCATACCCTTTGACCCAGCAACGTTTCTATTGGGCTTATATCCCAAAGAAATCAGAAAGGAAGGAAAGGGCCCCACATGTGCAAGAATGTTTGTGGCAGCCCTTTTTGTAGTGGCTAGAAACTGGAAACTGAATAGATGCCCTTCAATTGGAGAATAGCTGAACAAATTATGGTATATGAATGTTATGGAATATTATTGTTCTGTAAGGAACGACCAGCAGGATGATTTCAGAGAGGCCTGGAGAAACTTGCATGAACTGGTGCTGAGTGAAATGAGCAGAACCAGGAGATCATTATACACGGCAACAACAAGACTATATGATGATCAATTCTGATGGACATGGCTCTCTTCAACAATGAAATGTTTCAAACCAGTTCCAATTGTTCAGTGAAGAAAGCCCTATACACCCAGAGAGAGGGATGTGAAATGTGGACCACAACATAATATTTTCATGCTCTCTATTGATGTTTGCTTGCATTGTGTTTCCTTTCTCTGATTTTTTTTGTAGATACGATTTTTCTTGCACAAAAATGATAAGTGTGGAAATATGTATACATATATTCAATTTGTCAAGTATTTTAACATAATTAACATGTAGTGAATATCCTGCCATGTAGGGGAGAGGTAGGGTGTAGTGGGGAAAAATTTTGTAACAAAGCTTTGTAAGGGTTAATGTTGAAGAATTACCTATACATATGTTTTGCAAATAAAAAGTTTTAATTAAAAAAAATAATGTCAAAAGTGGGAAATGGATAAGAAACATTAATATAAATAAATGAATGAATGAATGAATAAATAAATAAATATGTATTACCATTTCCTACAAACTGGAAATAATGAAATTACTGCTTGGGAACCCATATTTAGTAGAACACATTATATTTCTGAAGTAGCTGATATTCTTATGTGACTGTCAGTGAAATTTCACCTGTACTCTCTAAATAAACTCTATACTTTTCAAGTAGTCTGAGTCCAGGACTTGGTTGGGCTTCTGCTCTCTTATTGTTTGGGAATGAATATGTTTCCACAGATTCTAGAAAGGCATTCTCCACTTCTCCCACATGTAGCTTCTAGTTCTAACAACCTTACCCAGTCCTGCCTGAGTTCTTTCCCCATTCCAGCATAGCAGGCTATTTATCATTTACTGACTATTTTTCCTTTGCCTTGTATTGTTCTCCAACTTTTTCTCAGAAATAGGTCCTTACTCCCTAGGGAGACTGACCATTCAAAACTGAGATTTGTGGGTTTTTTATGTCTTCTTTACCAATTTGCTAAGGTAACATTTAGCATTTTTTCAGAAAAGTCATCTTAGAATACTTAGTTGCCTGCAAGGCTCCACCTGAGTGTTATTTCCAAATAGGAAATTTTCCTTATTTATTTAATTTTTACTGCTTTCTTTTTCATCAAATTATATCATTTTGAACAGTTTATGTATTGTAAACTCTCCCCAACAGAATTCTGTAACCACAAGTAGAGTATAAAGACCCTGAGAAGGACTATCTTTTTGTTTTTATCTCCAAGGGCTTGTGCATGGCAGGTATTTCTATCCTTATCAAATATATGAACCCCAAAATGGTTAAGCTTAATTTTTCTTTCTTGAGATCTTTCTCAGATTTTATAGATTAAGTAACAACAGGAAGCTGCTCAGACTTCAGGGCACTACTTGATATTCTTCTGAACTGTGTTTTAAAAGCTTTAAAAAAGGAAACCCCTGAAAGTAATAATGGCCCCAAGTCACTTCCTCTGTGTGTCCCCTTCATTTGCTTTGTAAATATTCCTGTTTCTACTCTCAGGAGGCATATTCTTCCAACCCTGAAAGATCCTAGAAAACAAAGCTAAATTTCTTTTTCTTTTTTTTCTTTTTTTTTTATTAAAACTTTTTATTTGCAAAACATATGTATGGGTAATTCTTCAACATTAACCCTTACAAAGCTTTCTGTTACAAATTTCCTCCCCTACTCCCCACCTCTCCCCTAGATGGCAGGATATCCACTACATGTTAATTATGTTAAAATACTCGACAAAATGAATATATGTATACATATTTCCACACTTATTGTTGTGCAAGAAAAATCGTATCTACAAGAAAGAAAAATCAGAGAAAGGAAACACAATGCAAGCAAACATCAATCGAGAGCATGAAAATGTTATGTTGTGGTCCACATTTCACATCCCTCTCTCTGGGTGTATATGGCTTTCTTCACTGAACAATTGGAGGTGGTTTGAAACATTTCATTGTTGCAGAGAGCCATGTCCATCAGAATTGATCATCATATAGTATTGTTGTTGCTGTGTATAATGATCTCCTGGTTCTGCCATTTCATTCAGCATCAGTTCATGCAAGTCTCTCCAGGCCTCTCTGAAATCATCCTGCTGGTCATTTCTTACAGAACAATAATATTCCATAACATTCATATACCATAATTTATTCAGCCATTCTCCAATTGATGGGCATCCATTCAGTTTCCAGTTTCTAGCCATTACAAAAAGGGCTGCCACAAACATTCTTGCACATGTGGGGCCCTTTCCTTCCTTTATGATTTCTTTGGGATATAAGCCCAATAGAAACAAAGCTAAATTTCTTAACAAAAGGCCTGTTGTTTCTATGATTTGCGCAGTACAAATCAGATATGAATATCATAGTCCTGGGCAAAATTCCCCAGAACATTTAAGATTTGGGGGTTTATGAATGAATCATGAAGAAATTTTTAGATGTGGAGTCCAGAAAACTTAAGTTCAAATCTAGCCTCAGATACTAGTTATGTGACTGAAGTCAAAAGACAACCTTTTTCTTAATTTCCTCATCTATAAAATGGGAATGATAATAATAGCATGTAAACAGATCAGGGGATAGAGCCCTGGACTTAAATCAGAAAGAATAATCTTCATGAGTTTAAATCTGGCCTCAGAAATTTACTGTGTAACCCTAATGAAGTTGTTTAATCCTGTTTGCTTCAGTTTCTCATAAGTAAAAGGAACTAGAAAAGGAAGGGAAAAACCGCTCCAATATCTTTGCCAAGAATACCTCAATTGGGGTCACAAAGAGTTGGATTGAATAATAACAATAGAATGCAACCCCCAGGATTTTTAATAAGGATAAAATGAGATGATATTTTAAAATCCTTTGTAAAACTTAAGAAATGCTAGTGATGCTTTTTTGCTATTATTATTACTATTACTTATTAAATAAATTCTCAACCTTTTTTCCTCAAAAGCTCAAAGAGAATCAACCATACTATAGGTACTTAAAACTTCAGGTCAAGTGAAACCCAGAGAAATAAAAATTTATTAACTGACAAAGAGAACCTACCTGCTGCTGCCATCAACAAAGATCTGCTAATGTATATTTTTGTAATATAGCTTTTGAGTCCCACTTCAAATGCACCAACAATCAGTAACATTCTTTGTCCCAAAGCTGATCCTATGAGGTATGTTCTGCCATATAAGGCAACCTTGTCACTGGACTTCCTGGAAATGAACACTCTATCGTTTGCTGTAATCTCGTGTTTACTCTCACTATTCACTCCTTGTTTGAGTCAAACAAATTACTGTCTCATTGCTGTTTCTCCATCTCTGTATTTACACAGAACCTTTCCTCCATCTCCGGAATACAAATCGTTCTCATCTCTATAACTTCTAGCATCCTATTGCCCAAATGCTTCCTCCTCAAGAAATCTCCTTATGATTTTCCCATCACAGTCCCCCAGTTGCTAGTGCTCTGCCCACTCAAAAATTATTCTACTGTATCTGTATATATTTGAAATTTCATTTTGGGTATATATCCTATGTCTGTACCTTGAGGGTAATCATTATTTCATTGTTGTCTTGGGTGTGTCTAGCCTACTTCCTAGACACTAGCACTAGGTAGCATTGAGCTTGTTGTCTGAAATGTTTGTTGAATGAGTGAAACATTACAGTGTTGAATTTTGTATAAAAGGAGATAGACCCAAATCATTTGTGTGACTTATCTGAATCACTCCAATACTGACAAAATCAAAAATGGAATACACTTTTCTTTACCCTCTGCCATGTTTGCCAACGTTTACATACCCAGTAGTTTATCAATTTTCCCAATTGCCAAAGACCACAGAATGCCACATTTTCTTAACTACTCTTATCTCCCTCTTCTACTATCAAGCCTTCTTTATCTGTTCCTTATCCCTGCCAGCCTCTCTTTGTGATACACTATTCCCTATCAGTGTGTTAAGTGGGAGACTGATTGTTTTGGTAACATGCCAACCTCAATTAATGGCCTACCAAATTCCAAAGCTGACATGGGCAGAACTCAATTTAGTCAGACATCAACCAGCCCAGATATAATACAGAATTTAAAACCTTATCTTTTGTCTCTTTGTCCAAAGTTTTCCCTCTATGCCAAGTCAACTTACATAATAGAAAAGTTTTAGAAAAAAATTTGGTGTGAACTCTGAGGAGAAAAGTCATTACAAAAATTCAGGCTTGAAATTCTTGGAGGAAGTAAGGTTTGAATTGAGTACAATTTATGTTTGGAATTAGGGGGTCAAAAATCATAAGAGAGGGCATTCCCTTTGTATTTTGTTCACACTCATTCACTTAATCCAAAAGTAGAATATTATTTCTTTGAAAGAAAAGTCTTTTTTGTTTTTATCTTTCTTTTTTTTTTTTTTTTTGCTTTTTTTACTGAGGCAATTGGGGTTAAGTGACTTGCCCAGGGTCACACAGCTAGGAAGTGTCTGAGGACCAGATTTGAACTCAGGTCCTCCTGACTTCAGGGCTGGTGCTCTAACCACTGCGCCACCTAGCTACCCCTTTGTTTTTATCTTTCAATCCTTACCACATAGCAGAGAGCTTAGCACACACCAAGTGATTAACAAATTCACATTAAATTATTATAACATGAGTAAAGGCATTGAGGCAAAAAAATTCAGGGTGTGTTTAGGGGATAGAATGTATTAGGTCAGTTTGAAAAGAATAAATAGTATGCCAGAGAGAATTATGAATATCTCAATTGAGAAACTAATAAGGAAAACATTGGATTAGTAGTTAGAAAAAAACTGAATTCACTACTAATGTTCTGTGTGACTTTAGCCAAATAACTCAATGTCTCTTTGTGACAGGAAATATTTGCCAATCTGAACTGAATGAATACATGAAGCTGAATAAACATTTTGGTTTTGCCCACTTTAAATGGGCATGTGAATCTGTGCCCTGAATATCACTCTTTTTGTTAGGAATGATTTCATGAGATTAGTACAAGTGAAAGTTTTTAGCATGTCTAAGGCCCAGTAGGAATGCAGGGTCATATTCTTCTTAGCCTTCCCCAGACATCAAGTGTAATATCTTCCTCTGTTCCTTAATCTAAGCAAGTCTCTCTTTGCAAATAAAAGAAGACAGATGGTTCGATATCCTTTGTTTTATAAGGACTTTGCTGTCCTCAGTCCCACTCCTATAAAATTTCCACCCCTATTTCCACATTTCTCTCTTTAATCTTATTAGTCATGGTCAGGTATCAAAATCCCACCTCTGGGAATGTCCTTTGTTTTCTAAAAATGTGGCAGTGACTGCTTGCCAATATCAACACTGACCAGGAGCCTCCTTGTCCTTGATCAGATTTCAGCCAAGGTGACATTGTCAACCAGTTGGCACTCAGCAAAAGTAGATCATTGAGGCAAAAATAGGGTGTTGCCCTATGCAGAGTAGAATCAGTTTAGATGGACATGGTTCTCTTCAACAATTAGATGTTTCAAACCATTTCCAGTTGTTCAGTGATGAAGAAAGCTATATATTCCCAGAGAGAGGCCTGTGGGATCTGAGTGTGGACCACAACATAGCATTTTCATGCTCTCTATTGATGTTTGCTTGCATAATGTTTTCTTTCTTAAGTTTCCTTGTATATCCGATTTTTCTTGTACAGCAAGATAACTGTATAAATATGTGTGTATATATATATTCAATTTATCATGTATTTTAACATAATTAACATGTATTAGACTTCCTGCCATCTAGGGGAGGGGGTGTAGGGTAGGAGGGAAAAATTTGTAACAGAAAGCTTTGTAAGGGTCAATGTTGAAAAATTACCCATGCATATGTTTTGCAAATAAAAAGCTTTAATAAAAAAAAAACAATAAAATCAGTTTAGTACTGAAATGACCATAGAGTCTTTCACGTGGCTGAGTTATATTGCCAAGCTTAAGGTTTGTCTAGAGAAAAAAGTTAAATATCCAAAGTCTTCATCATATTTATCATAGGTTACTTTTTTCCTTCTTCATGTTTTTGGGTAATGAGAAAGATCTAGTGCTAGTAAGAATCCATTAACCTTCCTTTGGAAAGAGTCAAATATATATATATATATATATGTATATATATATATATATATACATATATGTGTGTGTGTGTGTGTGTGTGTGTGTGTGTATACATATATATATCAAAAGAAGGTTCTTCTAAAACTCTTGCCAATGAATAGGGATGAGAAGGAGCCTTATTTTCAGTTTGGCTACTGTCTACTGTGACGAACCAATAGTTGAATCATCAATTAAAGACACCATTCAGAAGTTGAAGTAAAATTCCAGACTTGGAATTTGAAGGTCAAAGTATGGGAGGCTAATAGGTAGTGAGTGAGCTTGCCAACATAAAGAGATAAAGAGTAAAAGGAAGCAAGTTTATTATATCAAAGTCAGCAATGACTGTCCAATGACATCCAGCAAAGACAGTCCAATGAAGAGGAAATTAGAGTAATAATTAGGAGTTACTTTGCCCAACTTTATGCCAGTAAGTTTGATAATTTAAATGAAATGGAGGAATATCTACAAAAAATACCTAGGTTAACGGAAGAGGAAATAAATTATTTAATTAGCCCCATTTTATTCATTTATTTATTTTTTACTTTTTGCTGAAGCAATTGAGGTTAAGTGACTTGCCCAGGGTCACACAGCTAGGGAATGTTAAGTGTCTGAGACCAGATTTGAACTCATGTCCTTCCTGACTTCAGGGCTGGTGCTCTATCCACTGCACCACCTAGCTGCCCCTAATTAGCCCCATTTTAGAAAAAAGAAATAGAACAAGCTATTAACCAACTCCCTAAGAAAAAATCTCCAAGACCAGATGGATTTACATATGAATTCTACAGAACATGCAAAGATCAATTAATTCCAATACTATATAAACTATTTGAAAAAATAGGGACAGAAGGTATACTACCAAATTCCTTCTATGATACCGATATGGTGCTGATAGCTAAACCAGGTAGGGTGAAAACAGAAAGAAAACTATAGACCAATTTCCCTAATGAATATTGATGCAAAAATCTTAAATAAGATATTAGTAATGATATTACAGAAAGTCATCCCCAGGATAGCACACTATGACCAAGTAGGATTTACACTAGGAATGCAGGGCTGCTTCAATATTAGGAAAAATATCAGCATAATCATTTATATTAATAACCAAACTAACAAAGACCATATGATTATCTCAAAAGATGCAGAAAAAGCATTTCATAAAATCCAACACCCATTCCTATTAAAAACACTGGAGAGTATAGCAATAAAGGGGCTTTTCCTTAAAAGGATTAGTAGCATCTACTTAAAACCATAAGCAAGCATTGTATGTAATGGAGACAAAATAGAACCATTCCCAATAAGAGCAGGAGTGAAACAAGGCTGCCCACTGTCAACATTACTATTTAATATTATAATAGAAACGTTAGCTTTGGCAATAAGAGAAGAAAAAGAGATTAAAGGAATTAGAGTAGGTAAGGAGAAAACCAAATTACCACTCTTTGCAGATGACATGGTGGTATACTTAGAGAACCCTAGAGACTCAACTAAAAAACTACTAGAAACAATTCACAACTTTAGCAAAGTTGCAGGATACAAAATAAATCCACATAAATCATCAGCATTTTTATATATTACCAAAAAAGTTCAGCAGCAAGAGATACAAAAAGAAATTCCATTCAAAATAACTGTTGATAGTATAAAATATTTGGGAATCAATCTGCCAAGGAAAAGTCAGAAACTATACAAACTAAACTACAAAACACTTTCCACACAAATAAAATCAGACCTAGTCAATTGGAAAAACATTAAATGCTCATGGGTAGGCCCCGTGAATATAATAAAAATCACAATACTACCCAAACTAATTTACTTATTTAGTGCCAGACCAATCAAACTCCCAAGAAATTATTTTACAGATCTAGAAAAAACAGTAGCAAAGTTCATTTGGAAGAACAAAAGGTCAAGAATTTCAGGGGAATTCATGAAAAAAAGGCAGATGAAGGTGGTCTTGCTGTACCAGATCTAAAAGTATATTATAAAGCACCAGTCATCAAAACCATTTAGTACTGGCTGAGAAAGAGTGATTGATCAGTGGCATAGGATAGGATCTCAGGACAAACAAGGCAATAACTATAGCAATCTAGTGTTTGATAAACCCAAAGACCCCAGCTTCTGGGGTAAGTACTCACTATTGGACAAAAACTGCTGGGAACACTGGAAACTAGTGTGGAAGAAATTAGGGCTTGACCCACACCTAACATCACATACCAAGATAAAATCTAAATGGGTTCATGATCTAGATATAAAGAGTGATATTATAAGCAAATTAGAGGAACATAGTATAGTTTACCTCTCAAACCTGTGGAGATGGAATAAATTTATGTCCAAAGAAAATTTGGAACTCTTAACTGAATACCAGATAGATAATTTTGACTATATTAAGTTAAAAAAAGTTTTTGTACAAACAAAACCAATGCAGACAAGATTAGGAGGGAAGCAACAAATTGGGAAATCATCTTTACATTTAAGGGTTCTGATAAAGGCCTCATTTCTAAAATATATAGAGAATAATCTCATATTTATAAGAATTCAAGCCATTCTCCGATTGAAAAATGGTCAAAGAATATGAACAATTTTCAGATGATGAAATTAAAACTATTTCTAGTCATATGAAAAGGTGCTCCAAATCACTCTTGATCAGAGAAATGCAAATTAAGACAACTCTGAGGTACCACTACACACCTGTCAGATTGGCTAAAATGTCAGGAAAAGGTAATGACGAATGTCGGAGGGGATGAGGGAAAACTGGGACACTGATTCATTGATGGTGGAACTGTGAATGGGTCCAACCATTCTGGAGAGCAATTTGGAGCTATGCTCAAAAAGTTATCAAACTGTGCATACCCTTTCATCCAGCAGTGTTTCTACTGGGCTTATATCCCAAAGAGATCTTAAAGGAAGGAAAGGGACCCACATGTGCAAAAATGTTTGTGGTAGCTCTTTTTGTAGTGACTAGAAATTGGAAACTGAATGGATGTTCATCAATTGGAGAATGGCTGAATAAATTATGGTATATGAATATTATGGAATATTATTGTTCTGTAAGAAACAGCCAGCAGGACGATTTCAGAGCCGCCTGGAGAGACTTGCATGAACTGATGCTGAGCAAAATGAGCAGAACCAGGAGAACATTATACATGGCAACAACAATACTATATGATGATTAATTCCGATGGACATGGCTCTCTTCAACAATGAAATGATTCAAACCAGTTCCAATTATTCAGTGAAGAAGGCCATATACATCCAGAGAAAGGGATATGAGATGTGGACCATAACATAGCATTTCCATGATCTCTATCGATGTTTGCTTGCATTGGGTTTCCTTTCTCAGATATTTTTTGTTCATGTAGATACGATTGTTCTTGCACAGCAAGATAAGTTATGGAAATATGTATACATATATTCAACTTGTCAAATATTTTAATATAATTAACTTGTAGTGGACTTCCTGCCATCTAGGGGGGGGGAATTGTAATGGAAAGCTTTGTAATGGTCAGTGTTTAAGAACTACCCATACATATGTTATGCAAATAAAAAGCTTTAATTAAAAAAAAACTCATTAGTAGATAGGTATGTTGACAAACACTAGAGATAGAAAGAAATGCAAATTACTTTGTTTCAGGGAACACAAATTGGAAATTGAGGTACTATAATTAAGCAGAACTAGAAATTTCAAATTTTATCATGAGAATTATGAGGATTCTTGAAAAGTTTCTTGTACAAGGTGAAATTTTGTTTACAAGTTTAAGAAATCAGGAAATTTTTTTCACTACTGATGTCCATGTCTATGATGTTATCAGCTGCCTGACTATGATGAGAGCATCACAGATATGAATATCAGTAGTGAAAATTGTTGGAATTGAAAAATGGAATGTTTTGTTCAACAAAACCTATATCATTGTGTTGTAGAGTACATATATAAGATCTTAAAAAAATAGAAATCTTGGACTAGGAGAAGACAGGTTATAAAGAACTTTGCCAAAGGTACAATTTGGTTTTTTAATACTGGAAGAGATTGGAACCCAGTAGAATATATTCAGTCAGGGGACAACATGCACACATCTTTACTTCAGAAAGATCACTGTAATAGCTCCATATAGAATGAACTGGAGTTGGGAGAGACTCCTGATAGGCAGACCAAACAGCATTCTATTGCAATAATCACCAAACCATTTTAGTGAAATGGTAAGGATTAGGAGTGGGCGTAGAGGTTTGCTGAACCAGGGTGCCTACAGTGCTATAGGGGAGAGTGGAAAGTATGTAAATGAAGATATAAAGGCTTACTCCATAGTTTTTGGCTATAGATTAGTTGGGGGGAGGGAAGCAAAGTGGAAGGTGAAGAGGTAAAGGTGATACCTATGTTTTGAGCCTGTCTAAATGGAAGAATGTTGGTACACTTGACACTAATAGGAAGATTGAGAAAATGGGATTGTTCACCAGGGAAAGACAAGTTTAGTTTTGAACATGTTGAGTATAACTTATCTGGGCATGTGGCTTGATATGTAGAATAGAAAATTGGAGATGTGAGACTAGAAATTTGGTAAGAAATTAGGTGGTGAAATATGTCTGGAGATCTTCAAGACTGAAAGAATAATTGAAGCTGATGACTTCACCAGGTGAAACAATATAGAGGGATAAGAGAAGATGGTCCAGGAAAAAGATTTACCTGTGTATTATACTCCAAGTTAGCAGGTATTATTTAAGTGAGTATACCACTGAAGGAATCTAAGGAAAATTCAGTTAGGAGAATCACAATAAAGTAATATAACAAAAACCTAAAGAGAAGAGTATATTAAAGGAAAAGGGTTGATCAGTTGTCAAAGACTGCAGAGACCTCAAGTAAGATGAGGACTGAGAAAAAAATCTAGTAGTACTGGCCATAAGGATTTCATTGGTAATTTTAGGTATCACAGTTTTAGTTGAATGAGGAGGTAAGAAGCCATTTGATAGCAATAAGAATATAATGTAAGGCAATTGTAAGTGGAAACACCATTTATATAATTTCTTCTCAAGAAGCTTTAATCAAATAAAAAGGGTTAAGAGAAAAGAGGGTAATATTTACCAGGGATGTAATAGATCAAATAAAGATTGTTTTCAGGAAGGGGGAAATAGGAATGTATTTGTAGAAATGTGTTAGGTGAAAGGGAAGCAACCAGTAGACAGAGAGAAGTTGAAAGTAAGTGACAGAGTAAGGATGACAGAGCACTCAGGCTGCTAGACAAGTCAAGGTGGAATGAGACCCCTAGATCAGATGGAAAAATTAGCCTTCCTTCAGGGAATGGCTTCTTCTTCCTATGAGAGAATGGTGTAGAAATGGGTTGTATTTACAGATATCTAAGTGATGTAGGATTAAGGTTGAAGAGGATATTCTTTGAAATGGCTTCAATTTTTTCAGTGAAAGAGGAAACAAGGTTCTCAGCTGACAGTTGAGAGAGTAGAGTAGTCACAGAAGGTTTGAAAAGATTTGAAAGTATTTTGAAAAGTATCGTTAGTTATGATTAATTAATACAAATAAAATTAATAGCAATTCTTCAATAGATAAGTTATCAATGGAAATAAACAAACCATTCCCAAAGAAGAATTATAACATATTCACAAGAAAGAATTTTCTAAATCAATAATGACAAAACATGCAAATCGACAAATCCCTGAGATTTCACCTGAATTTTGCAAATTAACAATGACAAAAATGGATAATCATCATCACTGAGGGAATTTTGGATTGATAGACACATTAGCACGTTAGTGGAGCTGTGAAATAAAACAACAGTTTTGGCAATCACTTTGGAATTATGCAAATAAAGTTGACAAAATAACCATATTCTTTGAACAAAAGATACCATCACTGGCGTTATATCTATATACATCAATAAGAAGACTCCTAGTATCATTAAAATGAAAATGGAACATGTGTAAGTTATGGCAAGGTCATGGATTTGACGGTTTAAATCTGCAGCAGAGGTATAGTGAAGGGGTGTTGTTCCTCATTTTCAGCCATATCTTCATGACCCCATTTATAATTTTCTTGGCAAAAATACTGACGTGATTTGCCATTTCCTTCTTCAGCTCATTTTACAGATAAGGAAACTAGGACAAACAGGATTAAGTGACTTGCCCAGAGTCACACAGCTAACAAATGTCTGAGTTTGAATTTGAACTCAGGAAGGTGAGTCTTCTTGACTCCAGACACTGTGCCATCTAGCTTCCCTGGTGAACAGGTGGTTTATTGTTTAGTAACTGAAAAGTTAGAGTGACTATCAATATTTTTGTTAAGCACCCCAATATGTACATATGTATGAGTGTATGTATATAACATATACATACACATACAAATATATACATATATGTGTATTTATTTATAGAGATTGATCTATAAGTCAAGTCATTAAACCTAATTGAGGAAAAAAGTAACATTCTATTCATTAAATAACAGCTACCATAATCTTTTTTTTTTTTAATTTGGTAGGTATGGCTTAAGAGAACCTCAAAGGAGGAGATATTACTGAGTGATGAATAAAGATAGAACCTATAAGGGATAAGGAGTATTTCAATTCCAATTCCAACATCTCCATTAGTGAAGTAGCAGTATATGTGTAACCAATGTGGTAAAGAGTCTCTGGGGAGACTGTATAACCAGGAAGCAGCCAGATTCCAGAGTGCCAAAATAGGAAAGGAAATGAAAGAAAAAAACGTGAACATAAATTTGTTTCCTATGAGGCAGATATTTGGTCCATTGAGTAAGACTTGGGTATCTTTCAAGTGGGAAATGGTGAGAAGAGGTAGAAAGGGGACAGCTATAGGATTGAATTTTTGGTCATTAGATAGCAGGCAGTTGGCAATGAAGAATGAAATTTGAAACATTACAGCTAGTGGATCAGAATCACTGGGATAAAAGACTTTATGATGGGGTCAGTGTTTGTTAATCATTAAGAAATGAATTCAGGTAAATTGGAATCATGCATGGGATTCCCGTCTTGTGATGGAGACCTCGGGGCATTAGACAGCAGTATCTGGCATGATAGAGTTGCATATTCCTCTTTCCCCTGAAGATTGCTATAATAATGATGATAAATGGTGAATGCTAAGAGCCCTTAACAGTTTAAAAATTGCTTTCATATCCATCCCTTCCCAGAACCCCCAATGATTTAATATTTCTCTGTTTCTCTCTTTGCCCCTCCCCTTTACCTCCCTCCTCTCTCTCTTCCTCCTTCCCTCTCCCTCCCCCCTGTCTTTCTCTTGGATCAGATCCTGCTTGTATTGTAATTATCTATGTATTTGTCGTATTTTCTGTCACCCTTAGGATAAAAGCACATGTTAACACATAACAGACATCCAAGGGGTATTTGTTGAATTGAATTGAATTCATGCATGTTTTCTTAAATTGTCCTTTCACCAAATCTGCCACATGAACAGATTATGTGGCATTATCTCCATTCTAAAGATATGAGCACATTCCCAAAGAAGGAAACTGTTTTTATCTAGATCATATTGATAGCAATAGAGAATTTGCAATGGCATGTCTATCTTTATAGTCTCAGTCCATTACAATTTCCATAATAAACAGCATACTATTTTGTGTTAATTGGTTAGGTTTTCATGATTCTTTACAAGTTTCTCTATTAGGGACCTGGGAACTTTCAATACCCCTATACTTTCTGGAAAAATTCAATTCCAAAAGGTAAATGTGTTTTTAAAATTGAAAAAGGTCACATTTAGAGCTCGAATTCAGTTTTGTGAAGTCTCTGAACAGGAATTTGAAACTTATTTAAACTTCAGGTTCTCCATCACCTGGACCAGCATCTGCACTGAAGAGAATCACTTTTCTCAGGGAACTTTCCAAGAAAGACAGTGCCAAGGTCTTACAGATTGCTATAAGAGACAATTTCCTATTGACATTTTAAAATGGATGTGGGTTTATCTTTCCCTTATTTAATTGGAAGCTTAGTACCCTAATTTCCATGAGTAAATATATTTGACTAATGCTAGGAGTCCAAGATGTAAAAGTCTTACTGAGTATTTACAGAAGAAGAAAGTGTCTCCAGTCATCTATGGCAGGCTATGTACACAATCGTTCAAGATCTCTCACATTAGTTCCCTGTGAATGCCAGCCCTCTTTGCTGACCTGTAATGTTATTTATTATAGTTTTTTACAAAATGGATCCAGATGTGATTTTTGTTATTTTCTTGAAACTACTTTGGTGATTAAAGTTTTAGTTTGATATCCAAAGATACCTTTGCATATCACTTGCTCATAGAGATTTGCTAATTTAATTCCTTTTTTTAATTACAACTCTCTTAAAACAGCAAGCAAAGGCTTTTCCATGAAGGGTGACATTAATAATAATAAAACCACAGTGAGCAAGGAAATTAACATTAAGATTTTATGTGGTGTCTCTATAACTCCCTGGTCAGGCACTTTAAGGATCCACAGCTGCCACAAATGGAAGGTACGGACACAGGAAATTGACTGCTTAAAGTTCTATGAAACCCGAATTGCACTTCACATGGTTGTAAAACCATAGCTGACATCTTCCTATCTTCCCAGAGCTCACACACTTCCCACATAAAGGAATCTAGCAGCCTGTAGTTCGTGGGGATAATTGCCAGTGAAAAATGAACACCTGTACCTTCAAGTACATATAATTTCATTGGCTCATAGGATCACAGGTTTTAAGCTAAAAGAGACCATAAAGGCCAGCTAACCCAGCCTCTTAATTTTGCAGAAGTTGAAAATGAGTCTCAGCACTTGCATAATATGGTAATGGGTCTGGATTTCATCTGAGGAAGACTGAGTCTCTTGACAAAGAACAAATTAAGTAGCAAGAGAATAATGAAACTTCCTTAGTCAATTTGAGTAATATTATGGAGGACAAAATAGGATATTAAGTCAGCCAAATAATGATCAGTGAGAGCTCATTGTGTACCCACCTATCAGACTGCTACAAAATGGTAGAATCTGAAGTCCCTGGCCATCTGTAACGGATAGTGTTTGTAGTTTGGTTAGGTTTTTTTGGTTTGTTTTTTAAATGACTTGCCCAGGTTCATATAGCTAAGATAGTTCATCTGAGGCAGTATTTGAACTTGGGTCTACCAGATTGTAGAACTAATGCTCTATTCTCCAAGCTACATAGCTACTTCTTAGGCAACCAGAAGTTATGCAACTAGTGTCTGAGGCAAAATTCATTTTCTCAGCTTCATCTTACCCGGAAACCTTGAAAGAGTTCATCTCAGCCACTGACAAGAGAAGGGAAAGGACTAGTGAGCAAACCAGAATCTCCCTCTAGACTCACTAATCACATTACACTACATTGTCTTACTTTCTCCCAGTTTACTAGGCACATACCTGCATTTTCCTATACAAAAAAGCTGCTCTGGGATGTAAAAGAAAGCCAAAGTTTGTATTGGAATGGTAGAGTCTCATTCAGGCATGTCTGATTTGTTTTCACCCCTCAAATTATTCTGGACCAATTAGCAAGGATATTTGAAATTTCCCATAAGGAAAAGGACTATGAGAGTCAATATAAATGGAAAGTGTAGGAATTAGCTCAACATTTTATCTAGAGTCAATACAACCCATTGTAGAAATACCTAAATTTTCAAATTTTCAAATCCACCAACTTATTCAGACTTCCAAACATGCTAAGTTTATATCTTATCCCCCCAAAAATGAATAGTTCATAAAATTTTATCCAAGCCCAGATCTCCAACAGAACAAATAAAAAGAACACAGAAACAGGAAGCTTAGAGGGTAATACAGATCAGCTTTGTAAGTAATGTACTGAATTTAGGTGTAACATATATGTGTGTTGTGTATATATGCTATATTTAGTATAAACTGCCAACTAATTTAGCATATAACTATACATTTTATATATATAATATACT
>JAJPUD010003820.1:103936-126228 GCA_023553655.1 Myrmecobius fasciatus | reverse complement strand
TTTAGCAAATTCCAACCCATAGAACTTTCAAATAATTAACAAGGAAATTTCTACTGGATTTTCCAATTACCATTAGAGTTTTCAAATTAGTCTGATCTAGCAAGCTGCCTTTATAAATAGTCATTGCCTGGATTCCAAATAAGAACATAATAAGAATATCTGTAGATCAGGGTATTAAAGTTTAAGGTGTCATACAGTATTCTTAAGTTATTCACTCTACCAGAAACTCCAAACTCAAAGGGTAGTCTACCCTTTGACCTCTTTCCCAGGAAATTATGAATGATTAACTATTTAATGTCCTAAGTGAACAAAGCCTTATGTCTCTTGTGAAGTCTAAACTTATTTTTTAAAGGGTATTTTTATAGCTGCTTGTGATTCTATGAGATTTACTGTCATGCTGAGTTGTCTCTCCATTCGTTTCAATAAGAGAACAATGGATGATGATTGGAGGAGCTTCCCTAGTAGTAGAAAATAATCAGGATATGCTACAAGAAATCCTACTGTGCACACTGGCAACTACAAAGCAAAATTCTGACCTTTTATGGTTAAAATTAGTTGTTTTGATTCAATGTGTTTCTCAAGTGAAAAAAATTCTCAAAACATTAATTTTCAAAAAGCTAAAGTGCTACAGTACATTTTGCCTTCCCCCAAAAAACAAAGCAAGGCTATTGAGGAGGAGGCTGGCCCTAGAATCCTCTCACATTTAAGCCTAAATGTATTTTCCTATTGTGGTAACTATGCCTTTCAGTCTTAGCCTCTTTTCTTGAGCTGGTGAGCTAATTCATTCTACAGGACTGACTCTGATATATTAAGTGCAGAGCCTGGCTGCCCCTTGACAGAGATAGAATAATAATTGAATGCAGTAGAACATTTTTGAAATCCTAATGCATGCTGCTCGCAACTTAATTTTATTTTTTTCTTATTGGCTTTTTTTAATATGACATTTCACAGTCCTGTAGCCTCAATAGCTAAATCTGTATCATAAAAATGACACTAGCATATGATTGAAGAAGGAAAGTAAGTCAGAGCAAAATGAATGACATGCTTTTAAAGTGGCAGTTTAGCACTCATTACATGAGGTCAGTGTGTTTCTCACCCCATCATTAAAGCCTCCTGTGAAATTGCACTGTTCCTCACACACATGATCCCGTTCCTGGGCCCTAGCATTAGATTATGAAGATAATGGAATAGAACTCTAGATACATCACGCAGGTATAGTCTGCTGTTTTGTGGGTCCTGTAGGAGTCAAGCTTTAATTCTGAACATGGTGCACTTGCATGAAAATGAAGGACAGGAAAAGCAAATGGATTTTCCAGTGATAATTCCTACATATAAATTTTCAGTGAACTGCCAACTTCATCAAATCCACTATCCATTCAAGTTACTTCCCCACTCTATCAATTTTATAATGTGTACTGTTCACTAAACTAATATCAATAAAAATTCAAAACCAGGCAGTGTGGTAGCTAGTTCCTAAATTATATTAGAAATGATAATGCCGCATTCTTCATTTATCTGTAAAGCCAGCTATTTTGGTTCATGTATTTGCCCAAGGTTGACTCAAGTTCAAAATAATTTTGGTCTGGTTCCATTACTATTAACCCAGCAAAGTCTCAGAAGAGCTTTACCTTTTATTGAGTACCAAGGAGTACTATTCTCAATGAAGTGAAGCTTTGGAGAGTTCATATCAAATGTATGCAAAAGAAACATTCTCAGAGTGAACACTTCCAAATTAAGTCTTCAACTTATTACAGTTCAATCAGCAAAAAGTTTATTGCATCTACTATGCCCAAGAAAGAGACTTAGCATTCAATAGCATATGGAGAACTTGCCTCCAAATCAGAAATATACTAAGTCTTTTAGTGCCTCCCAGGAATAGGAACTTTTCCGTGCCCCATACTTCTCCCACAATTTTGCAGGACAATTTGTGTTTCAGCCACTAATCTGCCCAAGTCCAGTGATTTTCTTCACTGGTAGTTCCCTATCAAAATGAAATGATCATTCTAGCCCCAGTCTCAGCCTAAGCTTTAGCTCTCCAAAAGTTTGTTTTTTAAATTACAATGCTAATGTCAATGAGTTAAAAACTCCTCCAAAAGTTTCAGGATCTTCACCCTAAGGATTCTCTTCTCAAGGTAGAATGAAAAATCAATGAAGGTCCCTTTTATAGAATTAGGGTAGTTGCACAGTAGATATGTGTTTTTATTAGTCTGATGATAATAATTCCTTCTCTTACTGACTTTGGGTGTCAAAATCTTTTAATTCCCTTGTTATTCAACAGTTTAGATTTTTCCAAATTAGTTTAACTGCTTAAGCCAAGAGGATATCGGAAAAGGTCTTGCAAAATGTTTTTGTTTGATCATTAATGGAAATGGAATGGTAAGTCATTGAGTTTTTCTCTCAAATTGTCAGCATCCTTCTTATGTTAAAGCCTCATGTAGGTGTCCAAGTAGACAGACTGCTGGGCCTGGGATCATCTTTTTGAGTTCAAATCTGGCCGGCCTCATTCACTTAATAGTTGTATTCCTGGGCAAGTCACTAAACCCTGTTTGCCTCAGTTTCCACATCTGTAAAATGAGCTGTAGAAGGGAATGGCAAATCACTCCAGAATCTTTACCAAGAAAATCTCAAATATAGTTTCCAAAAGGTGGACACAACTAAAATAACAATAACTGAACAGTGACAATAACAATTTTATGGAGTTAAGTGCCCATGATGATTCTAGAGGAAAAACTACCTATCTTTGGCTTTTTATCTGCATTTCATATTGACATCTTGGACATAGTGATGGTTCAGAGTTATATATTTCATGTAGATTTTAGGATTTCAAAAAAGCTGTTTGAAATGAATCCCATATTTCAGTTCTGGTTAACAGCAATGATTCTAGTGAATGAGTACTCCATAGTGCTGGAATGAACTGGTTCAATAAATATGTCATATTTTTCAAGGTTTCTCTTCATTGATTACCCATCATGAACAGAACTCTGTCACTATAATTTTTACTTTTGTCTCCCACGAAGAATGACTCTTTAAGCTCTAAAATTTCATAAATGGGGAATTGTCAAGGACTATTTAATCATCTTTTTAAAATTCTTATTTAACTCAGCTACCTCACATTTCTCTCTTTCTGTAATACAAAATAGCTCTTTCTAATAGGCTGACAATTAATATATAAGTTATGCCTATAGCTAAGCCCATAGGAGGCTTAAAACCCTGGATGAAAACTAAAATCACTACTCTTTTTTTTATTTTATTTGCATAACATATGTGTGGGTAATTCTTCAACAATAACCCCCACATAGCTTTCCGTTACAAATTTTTCCCCCAACTCCCCACCCCTCCCCTAGATGGCAGGATATCCACTACATGTTAATTATGTCAAAACATTGGCAAATCAAATATATGTATATATATTTCCAAACTTGTCATTGTTGTGCAAGAAAAATCTTGTCTACACAAACGATATATCAGATAAAGGAAACACAATGTAAGCAAACATCAATCAAGGAGTATGAGAATGTTATGTTGTGGTCCACATTTCACATCCCTCTCTCTGGGTGTATATGGCTTTCTTCAGTGAACAATTGGAGGTGGTTTGAAACATTTCATTGTTGAAGAGAGCCACGTCCATCAGAATTGATCGTCATATAGTACTGTTGTTGCCGTGTATAATGATCTCCTGGTTCCGCTCATTTCACTCAGCATCAGTTCATGCAAGTCTCTCCAGGTCTCTCTGAAATCATCTTGCTGGTCATTTCTTACAGAACAATAATGTTCCATAATATTCATATACCATAATTTATTCAGCCATTCTCCAATTGAAGGGCATCTATTCAATTTCCAGTTTCTAGACACTACAAAAAGGGCTGCCACAAACATTCTTGCACATGTGGGGCCTTTTCCTTCCTTTATGATTTCTTTGGGATATAAGCCCAATAGAAATGCTGCTGGGTCAAAGGGCATGCACAGTTTGATAACTTTTTGAGCATAGCTCCAAATTGCTCTCCAGAATGGCTGTATCCGTTCACAGCTCCACCAACAATGCATCAGTGTCCCAGCCCTCCCACATCCCCTACAACATTCATCATTAACTTTTCCTGTCATTTTAGCCTATCTGACTGGTGTGAAGTGATATCTCAGGGTTGTCTTGATTTGCATTTCTCTGATCAATAGTTAAAATCGCTACTCTTTAAAATCTAATATTTCAGTCTATATTCCAGTCATACAATAACATTTGGATAATGATAAAGATATTTTAGTTCTCATTTAGATGTTTCATAATATACTAAAAAATGCTCTGGTCTAAATGTCAGATTTGTATTGTAATACAAACAGTATTGATCATGGCATCACTAGACTAGATTTTGAGTGATAACCATACCATCCACTCCGTTGGTAAGTTTAGCTGAGTAATTTCATTTCTCTAGACCTTCATTTGTATAATTCTGGATAATATTAGACTAGATGACTTCTAAGGTCCATTTCAGTTCATAATCTATGATTCTAAAGCCATTCATAGCAAATTTTGCTCATCTAAGATATTTTTTACCATTCATAAAAAAATAAACTACTCTTTTTTGCATTCTCTTCCCCTCCTCCCAATTTTCTCAACTTTAGCTCCTTTGTCCCAAGATCACTACCACCAAACAGCACTATGCTGTGTCTGCAAGGGGCAGACATGTTTTATAAATGTGCAAATAACATCATAGGAGAATTTGTCTACTGAACCACAGAATGGCTTATGTTAGAAAATTCTCATCTCCATGTTCCCTTTTTATTCTAAAAAGCTTTGTTGGTCCCATTGAGAAGTGTATATTTCCATTTGTTGAATTATGGAAGATTTGGGGCATGACATCTGAATCTTCTATAGCTGGACTCTCAAGCTTAAAAGGTGACTGAATGTTAATTAAAATGCCTGCCCAAAAGTTGCCCTTGTTTCATGGGCTATAAATTCACGGCTCCTTAGACTTCTTAGCAAGTATCGTTCCACATCAGTTTGCACAGTGGCATCTTGGGGTAAGTTCACTCCTAGTGAGAAAGAATTGGCAGGGCAGTGAATTAGAAAGTACAGACTAACATGACCTCTAAAAATGTTCAATAAACCAGAGAACTTCTCAGACAAATGCAATGGAAGATACTAAGTGTTACCTTGAGGATTACTCTATCATTTTATGTAATTTTTTCTGGCATTATAATCAGTTGGTTTTCTGACAATTTGCAGAGCAAAATGTTTTTCTCAAAATGAAGGTACACTTCTCAGATGCTTTGCTTGGTTCCAATATTTGATTGGTTTATGTTCTATGTCACAAACTCTTTCTTGACAGTAAGAAAATAAAAAAATTGGGCGGGGGGATTTTTTTTCCTTGAAGAGCCCACATACAAAAAGCTCAAGATAATCAAGTATGCCTGCTGCCCTCAGTACATTGGGACTGATTTCTCTCTGAAATGTTTGACATAAAATTTCATTAAAATAAATCCTGTAATAAATTGCAAGTACAAGTTTTTTCCCCAAATTTATTTTATTTGAAGAAACAGATAAGCAAAAAGAAAAACAGAAACACAATACAAAACAAAATGAAACAAAAGAGAACATTTTCATGTGCCCAGCAGAACTTCAGGAGTATTCAAAATACATAATAAATGCCAATTAAAGAAAGTATGTATATGTGTATGTAGAGAAGAAATATTCATGAGCTTCCATCTTTACTTCCTTGTAAATTGTTTTTTGTTGTCTGCGGCACACCTTATTTGTTTTATTCTTTTCTCCCTTTTTAAAAAAGTTTCTTTAAATCCTCAGTCACTATCTCTGAAATGCATGTTTCTCTGATAGAAATCCCCTAATAAACTGTCTCAATTCCCTACTATTCATCATAATGGATATAGTGCTTTCTTCTTCACCTTTATCCTTTCTTTCTTCTACCTCTTTTCCATTTTCTTTCTCTGTCCTCAACTACCTTGTCTCCTCCCTCCCCTGTCCTTCCCCCTCTTCTTCCTCCCTTCTAACCAGTGATTTTCTAATGTCTCAAGCTACTGCCCTCAGTTATATTTTTAGCAAAAGTCACTTTTATAGTTGGAATGATTTGCATACTAGTTTTCACTGATATGAAAAACTAGTACTTTTGGCAGCTTTTGCAATGGAGAAAGCATTGAATTTGCAGTCAAAAACCTTGAGGTCAAATCCAACCTGACAATTTCTAACCACATAATCTTCAGCAAATCATTCAATCTTTCTGGACCTCGATTTATCTATTTTCTTATTTTTTTTATTATTTTCCTATAGTTCAGTATTTCCTCATTTGTAAAATGAAATTAGACTCATATTCTCTAGATCTGTAATACTATAAGTAAGGGGTTATTGGGGGAATTTCTTGATCATTTTGATAAGAGATAAATTAGTCCATTTAGTCAGGAGTTTGACTAAGTCTTCCTTTAGGAAATGTGGAAATGTCTTTGGTACTTCATTAAAGGTATAAAACACATTTCCTGCCTCCAGGAAACATCCCTATTTCATTAAGAATTGATGATGAAGTCTCAATGTTTTGTTTGTTTGCTTGCTGGGATTTTTTAATGTATTTTTCTCAGGCAACTGTGGCTGGTATTTAATTTCAATAACGTTGGGATTATAAAAAGTAGCTCAGACACTTTTGGCAGATCTTTAAAGACATATCGTGATTGAAAGAGTACAGATGTAAAGATCAGAAGGAGCCTCAAGTTTAGTGTATCAACTCAAAACCACTATCCTCTCCCTCCCATCAAGCCCAAGACTTAATAGTTGTATTGAGTCAACAGATATGGTAATCACCAGGGGCAGAGATGTAATACAAAGAATTTCTGTATATATCAAGTTTCTGGAACAGTTATAGCAAAAAACCCCTGAAACAAACTGCAATTGTATATGCTCTCAAAAACATGTTCCTAAGAGTAAGCTGCATGACTAAGACATAGAAGTTGGTCAGGGGTATGTGTGATAGATTTTTAACAACTAGCTCTCCTAGCATAAAAAGAACACATGATGCACTTTTAAATTTAATCAGCATTATTAATAATCCATTAAAATTGTTCTTAAAATCATATTGCTGTTACTATTCACAGCATTCTCTTGATTCGTTCTGTTCTTTATTGCATACAAATCTATCCATGTTTTTCTAAGATCATCAAGCTCATCATTTCTTGTAGCACAGTAGTTCTCTGTTGCTTTTTAAAATCTGGTTAAGGAAGATGGCAGAGTGGAAACGTGACTCTCTGCGTCCTCCTCCGATCTTCTCTCAAACCAACAATAAAATAAGCCTCTGAACTGATCTTCAAGTCAACGAATCCAGAAATATTTGGACACTGCTTTCTGAAGAACTCCATATCAGGTTTGTCTAACTCGGACAGAGGGATAAACAGTGGACTCGGATGTAGGACAGAAGTGAGGGTGGGACTCAGCTCAGCTCATCCTGGCAGAAACTCCACACTCCAAACTCCTAACACCTGGAGTTTATCTGAGGCACTTGGGACACTCTGCCCTGATTGGGGGCAGGTATTCTGGCAGACTTGCCTTGTTTAAGGAGTAATTTGGAATTAGTCCTAGCCCCCACCGGCCCAGCACCTTAAATTAATTCGCCGAAGCGCCCCAGGGCAAAATCTTCAGCCGCCATTTCAGCCCCCGTTTTTTTTCCCTACCTTAAAGAGATATCCACGCTGTCTAAAAAAAAAATAAAGAAGCAAAAGAGAGCTCTCACCATAGACAGCTTTTAGAAAGAGAAAGAAGGGATGACCCCAGATCCTGAGGTTCCTTTAGACAAAACTCCAAAGGAAGTTATTAAGGACCATCACTGGTCCCCTTTTCAAAAGGCCTTTCTGGAAGATTGCATAAAGAACCTCATAAGAGAGCTGGAGGATAAATGGGAAAATAAATTGAAATCAGTGCAAGAAGGATATGATGCCAGGCAAAAGACATATGAAAAAGACACCAATTTATTGAAAAATAAAATTAGTAAAGTGGAAAAAGAGTGCAATGAACAAATTGGCCAGTTACAAAAGGAGCTTAAAAAGGTAACTGAAGAAAAGAACACTTTAAAAATAAGAATTGAACAAATGCAAGTGAATGACTCAATAAGACTTCAAGAATCAGTCAAACAAAAACAAAAAAATGAAAAATTAGAAGAAAATATGAAATATCTCCTAGGAAAAACAACTGACTTGGAAAATAGATCTAGGAGAGACAATCTAAGGATTATTGGACTTCCTGAAAGTCATGATGAAAAAAAGAATGTAAACACTATCTTCCAGGAAATCCTGAAAGAAAACTGCCCTGAGATTGTAGAATCAGAAGGCAAAATCACCATTGAAAGAATTCACGGATCACATCCTGAAAGAGACCCCAAAATTAAAACCCCAAGGAATATAGTAGCTAAATTTCAGGACTATCACACCAAGGAAAAGATTCTAGCTAGCAGCTAGAAAGAAACAATTCAAATACCAAGGATCAATAATTAGAATCACACATAATCTGTCAGGCTCCACATTGAAGGATCGAAGGGACTGGAACCAGATATTCCTAAAGGCAAAGGAACTTGGATTACAGCCAAGAATAACCTATCCAGCTAGAATGAGCATTATCCTCCAGGGAAGATGATGGTCATTCAATGATATAGGTGAATTTCACCTATTTCTAATAAAAAGACCAGATCTGAACAAAAAATTTGACCTCCAAACACAGAACTCAAGAGAAGCATAAAAAGGTAAAAAGGAAAGGACTCTTGAGAATTTTATTTCTACTATGGGGATACTTAAAGTTTGGGGGTATAATTAACTAGATATTACTTTGATAATATGAAAAAGAAAACTAGAGGGGGAAAAAGAGGGGAAAAGTGGTACAATAAGATCTAAAAAAAAAGGAGGTAAAAACAAGGTAAAATCTCTTGAAGAGGCAAAGAAAACCTAATATAACTGAAAGAGGGGAGGGAGATGAGCATTGTGTAAATCTTACTCTCATCAGGTTGGGTTCTAAAAGTGTATATCAGACATTTGATTTCACATAGAAACTTGTCTGTTGCTAGAGGGAAGTGGGAGGGAAAGGAGGAAAAGTAAGGGACAAACTAATAGAAGGGAAAATAGAAGAATCAGGGGAAAGGAGTTAAAAAAGGGGTAGGGGATCTAAAGGGTGGTGAATTGTTTGGGAGAAGGGGTCATCAAAAGCAAAGTACTGAGGAGGGGGGAAGGGAGAAAGGGGAAAGGAAAGGGGAAAACATAACTTGGGTAAATAAGATGGCAGGAAATAAAGAATTAGTTATTCTAACTGTGAATGTGAA
Source organism: Myrmecobius fasciatus (assembly GCA_023553655.1). Classification (NCBI taxonomy): domain Eukaryota; kingdom Metazoa; phylum Chordata; class Mammalia; order Dasyuromorphia; family Myrmecobiidae; genus Myrmecobius; species Myrmecobius fasciatus. Next base: position 116,935 of record JAJPUD010003820.1, on the reverse strand, counting down.
TGGGATGAACTCTCCCATAAAGTAGAAGCAGATAGCAGACTGGATTAAAAACCAGAATCCCACAATATGTTGTCAACAAGAAACACAACTAAAACATAGTGACACATATAGGATGGAGGTAAAAGGCTGGAGCAGAACCTATTATGCTTCAGGTGAACAAAAAAAAAGCAGGAGTAGCAATCCTTATCACAGATCAAGTAAAAGCCAAGATAAATCTCATCAAACGAGATAAGGAAGGAAACTATATTTTATTATAGTGTACTATAGATAATGTAGCAATATCAATACTAAATATATATGCACCAAGTGCAATAGCACACAAATTCCTAGGGGAGAAATTAAGAGAGATGCAAGAAGAAATACACAGCCAAACTATACTACTGGGGGATCTCAACCTTGCTCTCTTAGAATTAGGTAAATCAAACCACAAAATAAACAAGAAAGAAACTAGGGAGATAAACCAATTGTTAGAAAAGTTAGGTATGATAGATCTATGGAGAAAGTTGAATGGAGACATTAGGGAGTTTACTTTTTTCTCAGCAGTCCATGGAACCTATACAAAAATTGACCATGTGTTAGGGCATAAAACCCTCAAAATCAAATGCAGAAAGGCAGAAATAGTAAATGCATCTTTTTCAGATCATGATGCAATAAAAATCACATGCAATATAAGGCCAGGAGAAAATAAACCAAAAGTTAATTGGAAATTAAATAATCTAATCCTGAAGAATGAATGGGTGAAAGAGCAAATCATAGACACAATGAATAATTTCATCGAGGAGAATGACAATAAGGAGACAACATACCAAATGTGTGGGATACGGCCACAGTGGTTATAAGGGGCAATTTTACATCTCTAGATGCATACTTGCATAAAATAGAGAAAGAAAAGATCAATGAATTGGGCTTATTATTAAAAAAAAACTAGAAAAAGAACAAATTAAAAACCCTCAATTAAATACCAAATTGGAAATTCTAAAATTAAAAGGAGAAATTAATAAAATTGAAAATAAGAAAATGATTGAATTAATCAATAAAACTAAGAGTTGGTTCTATGAAAAAACCAACAAAATTGATAAGCCTTTAGTGAATTTGATAAGAAAAAGGAAAGAGGAAAATCAAATTGTTAATCTCAAGAATGATAACGGAGAACTTTCCTCCAATGAAGAGGAAATTGGAGCCATAATTAGGAGTTACTTTGCCCAATTTTAAGCCAGTGAGTTTGATAATCTAAATGAAATGGAGGAATATCTACAAAAATATAGATTGCCCAGGTTAGCAGAAGAGGATATAAATTATTTAAATAGCCCCATATTAGAAAAAGAAATAGAACAAGCTATTAACCAACTCCCTAAGAAAAAATCTCCCGGGCCAGATAGATTTACATGTGAATTCCACCAAACATTCAAAGAACAATTAATTCCGATACTATACAACCTATTTGAGAAAATAGGGACAGAAGGCATACTGCCAAATTTTTTCTATGAGACCGATATGGTGATGATAGCTAAACCAGGTAGGGTGAAAACAGAGAAAGAAAACTATAGACCAATTTCCCTAATAAATATTGTTGCAAAAATTTTAAATAAGATATTAGCAATGAGATTACAGAAAGTCATCCCCAGGATAGTACATTATGACCAAGTAGGATTTATACCAGGGATGCAGGGCTGGTTCAATATTAGGAAAACTATCAGCATAATTAATTATATTAATAACCAAACTAACAAAAACCATATGATTATCTCAATAGATGCAGAAAAAGCATTTGATAAAATCCAACACCCTTTCCTATTAAAAACACTAGAGAGTATAGGAATAAATGGGCTTTTCCTTAAAATCATCAGTAGCATCTATTTAAAACCATCAGCAAGCATCATATGTAATGAAGACAAAGTAAAACCATTCCCAATAAGATCAGGAGTGAAACAAGGCTGCCCACTGTCACCATTACTATTTAATATTGTCTTAGAAATGTTAGCTTTAGCAATAAGAGAAGAAAAAGAGATAAAAGGAATTAGAGTAGGCAATGAAGAAACCAAATTATCACTCTTTGCAGATGATATAATGGTATACTTAGAGAACCCTAGAGACTCAACTAAAAAACTACTAGAAACAATTCACAACTTTAGTAAAGTTGCAGGATTCAAAATTAATCCACATAAATCATCGGCATTTTTATATATTACCAACAAAGTTCAGCAGCAAGAGATACAAAAAGAAATTCCATTCCAAATAGCAGATGATAGGATAAAATATTTGGGAATCTATCTGCCAAGGAAAAGTCAGAAACTATACAAACTAAACTACAAAACACTTTCCACACAAATAAAATCAGACCTAATCAATTGGAAAAACATTAAGTGCCCATGGGTAGGCAGAGTGAACATAATAAAAATGACAATACTACCCAAACTAATCTACTTAGTTAATGCCATACCAATCAAACTCCCAAGAAATTATTTTACAGATCTAGAAAAAATAGTAGCAAAGTTCATTTGGAAGAACAAAAAAAGGTCAAGGATTTCAAGGGGATTAATGAAAAAAAAAAAGGCAGATGAAGGTGGCCTTGCTGTACCAGATCTAAAACTATATTATAAAGCAGCGGTCATCAAAACCATTTGGTACTGGCTAAGAAATAGAGCACTCGATCAGTGGCACAGTATAGGTTATCAGGACAATCTAAGCAATAACCTTAGCAATTTAGTGTTTGATAAACCCAAAGACCCCAGCTTTTGGGATAAGTACTCACTATTTGGCAAAAAATGCTGGGAAAATTGGCAACTAGTGTGGAAGAAATTAGGGCTTGACCCATACCTAACCAAGATAAGATCTAAATGGGTTCATGATCTAGATATAAAGAGGGACTTTGTAAGCATATTAGAGGAACGTAATATAGTTTACCTCTCAGACCCGTGGAGATGGAATAAATTCATTTCAAAAGAAGATCTGGAACTCCTAATTGAACACCAGATGGATAATTTTGAGTATATTAAGTTAAAAAGTTTCTGTACAAATAAAACTAATGCAGACAAGATTAGGAGGGAAGCATCAAATTGGGAAATCATCTTTACATTTAATGGTTCTGATAAAGGCCTCGTTTCTAAAATATATAGAGACTTGTCTCATATATATAAGAATTCAAGCCACTCTTCAATAGATAAGTGGTCAAGGGATATGAACAGACAATTTTCAGATGATGAAATTAAAACCATCTCTAGTCATATGAAAAGTTGCTCCAAATCACTATTGATCAGAGAAATGCAAATTAAGACAACTCTGAGGTACCACTACACACTTGTCAGATTGGCTAAAATGACAGGAAAAGATAACGATGAATGCTGGAGGGGATGTGGGAAAACTGGGACACTAATACATTGTTGGTGGAACTGTGAACAGATCCAACCATTCTGGAGAGCAGTTTGGAGCTATGCTCAAAAAATTATCAAATTGTGCATACCCTTTGACCCAGCAGTGTTTCTACTGGGCCTATATCCCAAAGAGATCTTAGAGGAGGAAAGGGACCCACATGTGCAAGAATGTTTGTGGCAGCCCTTTTTGTAGTGGCTAGAAACTGGAAAATGAATGGATGCCCATCACTTGGAGAGTGGCTGAATAAATTATGGTATATGAATGTTATGGAATATTATTGCTCTGTGAGAAATGACCGGCAGGACGATTTCAGAGAGGCCTGGAGAGACTTGCATGAACGGATGCTGAGTGAAACGAGCCGAACCAGGAAATCATTATACACAGCAATAACAATATTACATGATGATCAATTCTGATGGACATGGCTCTCTGTAACAAAGAATTGTCTCAAACCAGTTCCAATTGTTCAAAAGAACAGAAAGAAGAAAACCATATACACCCAGAGAGAGGGATATGAAATATGGACCACAATGTAACATTTTCATGATCTGTATTGATGTTTGCTTGCATTGTGTTGCCTTTCTCTTATTTTTTTTTTCTTGTAGATAGGATTTTTCTTGCACTACTTGCCAAGTATTTCAGTATTATTTACATGTAGCAGACTTCCTGCCATCTAGGGGAGGGGAGGGGACTGGGGGTAAAAGTTGTAATGGAGAGCCTTGTAAGTATCAATTCTGGGGAACTACCTATTCATATGTTATATAAATAAAAAGCTTTAATAAAAAAATAAAAAAAAAACTGGTTAAGAAGACAATTAACCAAGAACTAATCTATAGTATGTGAAAATTCCAGAATGGATCTAGCTGACCATAAGATTAGTGATTCCAGCTTCCTTAAAAAAAAATTTCTGGACAACTATGAATAACTGAAGAGTTTAGAGACCTTTTTAGAGGTAGAAGGGGCTGCGATCTCCTGTGATTCCAGATGATGCTTACCTTCCTAATTCTTCTCCATTCCAAGAAAAGTCTAAACCACAGACAGGATCTGTACATCTGGAAAGTTGTTAACATCCCCAAGGAAAGTTTGATTCATTGTAAAGGGAAGAAAATAATATTAACCCTTTATGTACTATTGTGAGTCTTTTACATTTTAAACATTCTGTGTGGAATATGAAATAAAAACTGGTTCTTAATATGTTTTTAACTTTTACAAGCTTGAACAAAATTGAAAACACTTTTATTCATACTTACAGAGACCTTGATATGAAGTATATTATGAGCTTCCTAACAGAAAATGTGTGAGGGAATAATGTCAAATAGTTTCCATTTGAATGGAAGCCTTCTTGATTAAGCCAAACCAGAATAATTCAAGAGTTTAGGATATTGGATCTCCATTTCCATCTGTAATGTTTCATCTCTTGACTCTCTCCTTATCTACCTCCCCCCCTCAAAAATAGATTTGAATGGTGCCATTTCAGCAATAATCCACAGCCTGCCAAAAGGAGGTATTTTGCTACAGTAGTTACCAATCGATGACCCTAAAAGCCCACAACTTTCCTCTTAAAATGGTTTGACTCATAAGGCAGAATACAATGTGAAATAAAGAAAATTTTGCTGCAGGTATAAAAACTTGGATTTGAGTGTCAGCACCCCCTATAACCAATCCCATGAGCTCCAGCAAGTTATTTCCCTCCTAACTTCCTGTTTTCTTTGTGTGGAATATCAGGATTAATCATATTTCCTTATCCTGATTCACAAGTCTTGTAAAGATCAAATATGACAGTATGAAAACACTTTAAATGCATGAGTTATATTAATATGAAATAGGAATAGATACATTAAAGTACTTAATTTTAGAAGCTACTAGATTGTGCTGTGCATAAATCACTGGAGTTATATTCAGAAGACTTCATTCAAAACTCAGACATGTAATACCTATATGACATCACTTAACTTCTCTTTGCCTCAGTTTCCTCAGTTGTGGTGTGGGAATCTTCCCAGGATTGTTGTAAGAATAGAAAGCAATAATATTGGTAAGACATTTAGTCCAATGCCTACCACATAAAAGATATTCAATAAATGCTTATTTCCTCCTATAAATCCTTCAATCAGATTGCTCTAAGTGGTCTGGTCATCTAGATTTCTTCCCCCCTGATGGAATCATTAAGGATTATGATACATGATCAGTGCATTTGAATGTGCATTTTGGCATCCTTCTGGTTGGCATTCCCTCAACTAGCGTCAGTTGTTAGAAACATCACCCCTAATCTAATTTTAAAATTACTCTATTTTGGGTCTGTGGTGTATGGGGTTTTTTCTGTTTGTTTTTTTTTTTTTTTTTTTTTTTGCTGAGGCAATTGAGGGTTAAGTGACTTGCCCAGGGTCACACAGCTAGGAAGTATTAAGTGTCTGAGATCAGATTTGAACTCAGGTCCTCTTGACTTCAGGGTTCATGCTGTGACCACTACAGTCTGGTCCATATTTTTGATGAAGCTGGATTTCTGTTTTTTTTTTTTTTTGAGGGAGGGTGTTAATGATAGATTTTCAATTTCAAAATATATGCAAAATTAGTTTTCAACATTCACCCTTGCAAAATCTTGCATTCCAAATTTTTCTCCCTCCTTTCCCTTGATCCCCTCCCCTAGACAGCAAGTAATACAATACATGTTAAACAAGTACAATTCTTCTGTATATATTTCCACACGTATCATGCTGCACAAGAAAAATCAGATCAAAAAAGGGAAAAAATGAGAGAGAAAAAAAGCAAGCAAGCAACATCAAAAAAGATTGAGAATGCTATGTTGTGATCCACATTCAGTCCCCACAATCCTCTCTTTGGATGCAGATGACTCTCTCCATCACAAGTCTGTTGAAAGTGGTCTAATTCACGTTGAAAAGAGGTACCATGTCCATCAGAACTGATCATCACATAATCTTGTTGCTATGCACAATGTTCTCTTAGTTCTACTCACTTCACTAAATTCATGCAAGTCTTTCCAGGCCTCTCTGAAATCGTCCTGCTGGTCATTTCTTACAGAACAATAATATTCCATGACATTCATATACCATAATTTATTCAGCCATTCTCCAATTGATGGTGAATGAGATGGGAAACTGAGGACTTCTCAGAGTAATGACTGTGAGAGATTGGTAGGGTTTTTCACTGGGGATCCTGTTGCAGGAAGAGAGATAAATTGTGGCTTTTTAGAATATCAAAGGCAAACCAGAACCAGTCTGCTAGTTGTGGAAGGGACTGGTTGATATCAGGCCTTGAGTGGGCGGGAAGTGCTTTGTTCTGAGATTGACAGGCCTGGGGGTGGGTCTGCCAGTTCCCTATAAGTCTGGGCTCAGGTGAGCATGGGGGTGCATTCCTTCCTCTTCTGGCTGTGGCCCCGGAGAAGAATGATTGTCCCAGGGAATTTCTCAAAATTCAAATAAACTTCTAATTTCCACTTTGAGAAATCTCTGAGTAATGATTTTGAATCGGGAATCGGATTTTTATCCCACACACTTTTGGGGGCTCGTCTCCAGGATAAAGGCCTAGTAAGGGAACGATTGTTGCTCGATTTCAGAGACATAATGGCTCCAGAGGGACCTTTTGTCCCTGTCTCTGAAACTGATACCAATGTCCTTAAGTAAATTTTAGAAAATTTACTTAAGTGGGAAAAGCAATGTCTTTTTTGGTTTATTGTCTATTGAATTTTGGGGAACTTAGTTTTAAATTCTGAAATTTTGGGAAATAATATTGTTGCTTTGTGCATGTTAAATCTTTATTTTGGGTATAAGATCTTAGGAATTTGTTTGAATACTTGGCTTTTTATTATTGAAAGAGGAATTTCTAAAAGCTGTATTTGATTTGAGTTAGTTTAATAATAATAATCATTTGTTTTAAAAGTTCTGGTAACTTGGGTTACCTTCTGAAAGATATTTTGGGTAATTTGTAAGCATTGTAAGTTATGCTTTAAAGTTTGTCATGCTGAACATGTGCGTGAGTTTTATGGAGTTACTTAACTATTCACTATGATGTGAATCTTAAGAGTTTAAAGTTTTGAAGTAGGTGGAGATGGAAAAGAGTAAAGTTACAAGTTTTAAAAAAAAGGTTTAAAAAATGAGAAAAGAAAAAGGAAAAATGAGAAAGGGAAAATGAGAAGGAAAAATAAGAAAAGGAAAAATGAGAAAGGAAAATGAAAATATAAATACATAGAAGAAATGAGATAAGAAAAATGGGTTTGTTAGAAACAATTGATGGGAAGAGGGAGAGACAGGACGGAATCTTATTAGCATTTGGGGGTTAAGAGAAATGGAAAAGGAAGGAGATATAGGAGGGAGATGTCCTTCTGAGATTGGGATCTATCTGCCTTTCTTTGGCTGGCAGATAAGATTTTGGGGGCATGGCACCCTAAAAAGTTAGCTGTGAGAAGTGGGAGACATAGTGTGGTTGAGAGAAAAATACTTTGTGAAGTAGGGGGGGAAGGGCAACCACATGGAAGTCTTCCTAGGTAACAATCTAATTCTCCTCCCCCATTAAGTCTGGTATAGCCGATTTGAAAGAACTACAGCTCTTGGCTGATTGAAATATCAATTGATTATATTACTTAAAGGAACAGCCTACATTTACATGCAACCTGATCTGATGGGTTTGGGCTGATTCAAAAGAAAAAAGGAAGGGTGTAAGGATTCCTCAGTTGGAGGAAATTCATTTATTAATTTTTCCATTCCTGAAAAGGAATTATTAATGTTAAATCTGAAAGATCTTTTTATGTGGAATTGGGATATTTTGTATGAGTTTTTAATTAATTTGTATTGAGTCACCTTGAAATTGTATTCTAGGGGGGACTCTGAGAGTAAAAGTTTTGCCCCTTTCTGAATGTTTCTGTTATAGATAATATGCAATTTTGAATTGTTCTTTATATTGGGTATTTTAGAAGCAAAATGATCTATAATGTTGAACTTTAAAACAATCTACTTAGATATGAAAGATAAGCTGTATAAGCTAGGAACTTTTAGGTTGAATCTCTAGAGTTAGATTCATCTGAGGCTTAGATTAAAGAGAATTGCTGTAGGAGATAAAATCTCTTGGGGCTGCAATTAATATTTGTTTGGAGTTTTGAATTCAGGTGTGACTGTCTGAAAGATCAGCAAGCCAATGATCCACTATCTGAAAGGAATATGCCATACGGGCTACTGAGAAGGAATCATTGTAGGTGGAAGTTATGGCTGGGAATGAACTAGAAGAACAATCTTTATCTCTATTAAAGATAAGATTTTTCTGATTCAATTTTCCCAGTGGTGAGAACCCACTTGATTGTGTAATGCTCAGGGAGAAACTGAGGCAGTATCACACATGGAAATTAGGTAAGGCTTTATTGATGTTAATTGAGAGTTCAGAATCCATAGCTATGGATCAGGACTGGTGGGACTCATGTCTCAAAGCACGAAGTCCAGGCCAGAGACTAACACAGCCACAGCCATGTTAGCCGACTGAATACAAAGTACTCAGTGATGTCATCAAGGAACTTCAAACATTATATAGGGTTCCTATAGCTCAGGGAGACAAAGAACTCATGGGAACAGCTGAGCACATCTGGTGTCCAAGGAAACCATAAATTCGGTTCTGACAGGTAGGGAGTAAGGAGCCTTGCCAAAGCAGACTGCTTGTCTGGGTCACATAGATAGATAAGAGGTAGGTGGAGGCTGACCATCTGGAGGTTTCATGATTACTTTGGAATGTGAGTCCAATTATTTCTGAAGGTCAGGAAGTGGGGATTGCTATTCTGGTAAAGAGCAATTAAGGGAGACTGAAACAGCAATTAAGGGAGACTGATATTGCAACTGAGGGAAACTGAGACAGTAACTGAGGGAGACTGAGACAGTAACTGAGGGAAACTGAGACAGTAACTGAGGGAAACTGAGACAGGCACAACATTCCACACTCTCTTTTCTGAATATTCAAATCATTGAATCATCTGCCCTCAGATACCTGGAAGGTTTCAGCACCACAATTGTAACTGACCCTACCAGGAGCAGATAATAAACTAGAAAAAGTGCAGGGGCCTACAGGGATGGCAAGTCTACTATAGTGCTCCCTGTTGCAAGCTTGTCAGGTCCTCTGCAGTTCTGGAGCTCCATCTCAGCCAGGGGACCCAGTCTGAGATGGGCAGTTCAAAGTTAGGTCTGCAGTGGTTTGTGCACTTAACTCTCTGCTTGCCAAGAGATAGTGCCCAAGGCAGCTTATGTTAGCCCTTTCAAGGCTGTACGGGCCGTCAGAGACTCCAAGGGGGAAGGGTGAGGCCCAAAGTTGCTCCACCTGTCCCTGCCCAGAACAACAGACAGGCTGGGAAACACCGCTACAGAGCAGAGTGTCATAGTTAGAGTGTCAGTGTGCACTGTGTCAGACCACCCAGGCAGGTACCCAGGAACCCAGAGGCATAATAAGCAACTGCAACATAGGATGCTGAAATGCTAAGTAACTGAAATGCTAAGTCCTGGAAAAGTGGATCAGAGACTGCCAGGAATCAGAAAATGGTCCCAGAAACTGAGTCTGCCAGGGCCATTCCAACAGGGTAAGGGGGTTCAAAGTTAAAGCAGAACCATCAATCACAGGCCAATTGGGGTTTAAATAATAAACTAAGCAGGCAGAAAAAGCAAAAAAGGACTGCTGTAGGGGCTTCCAATTAAACTGGTGGGTTGGGGATGGGGCAGGAGTACCTAAGGCCAAATGAATAGGAAACTGAGGGGACTCTAGTGGTTCCCATTTCAAGTATTTTTGGGAAAATCCACTAGCTTTCCTGGTTATTATTTCTCATTCCTCCCCCCTTTTGTTTTTCCCACCGAAGGAATCATCCAAGGAGGAGTAAATAGGGCTCTAGTTGTCAAGCCCATCCCACATAACGGCTAGTATAGTAGGGGGTTTCCCACTCTGGAAAGCAAGATACCTTATCCCAAGGGGAACAGTGTGATCAATTTGACAATGTAGATACAAACTATACATTACAGTCCCAACATTTTCCATCCCTAAATCCAAAATATAGCACTAGAAAACCCAATCATAATTGTACAGTAACATACAGTAACAGGGGATTAAATCAGGATTATACAGTAACAGGGGATTATACAATAATGCACAGTCAAGAGTTTACAGTCAGGTAACAACCAGCCCAGTTCTCCAAATCAGGAACAAGTCCATTCAGGAAAAAAAGTCCATTCAGGAAAAAAGGGCGATGTCTCTTTAAAAAGTTCTTCAGGCAGAGAGAAAGGGGTGATGTCTCTTTAAGAAGCCGACTCAGGCCCAAGAGCTGGCAAATCGAACTTTTCATCTGGGGACGGGGTTGAGCAAAGAGAAAGCAGGCAGTGAATTAACCGGGTCCCAGAAGCAGCCAGTAAACTTGTAAACCTAACCAAAATCTAAAAAAAAATAACAAATCTAACAAATGAATGCTAGGACAGTCTGAGACAGAAAAGACTGGTTCACAAAACGAGGAGAAGCCAGCAGAGATGTACCAGCGGCCTCCAAGCAAGAGACAGGTTTGTCTCACAGACAAAAAAAAAGGCTACAGGCTGATAAAAAAAAAAAAAAAAGCAGTTAGATCTCACAGACAGCTGTGCTAATTGTCCTCTTAAGCAGAAACTTTTAAGGATCTGAATACCTACAGACACAAATATCTAGTAACAGATAGATGACCTTGCTAAATAGTCATGTGCCTAAGCATAATTATTATAGAAAATCAGACTGGAAACAGCAAGGTATGACATAATTAAATTGCAGCAATGATTTCTAGTGACTATTGCTCTGATCACAGAAATTAGTTACAGGAGGAAAAACAGGGACATGGCTATAACACAATATAATCAGTCAAAACTGAGACATCAGCACATACAGGACACAGGATAAAATAGCCTCAACTCAGTTGTACTCCAGATAATTGTCCCAGTAACTTACAAAAGGTGGAACTTAAAAATCCTAAACAATATCAGCTACAAGCCTAAGAAATTTTACCTCCAGTAACAAATTCCATTAACCAAAGTTTCAGATGAATCCTAAACAGGCATTTATCATGACCTTATATTGATACCTAAGAAATTTGTCCCATGAACTTTCTGGAACTTAAATTTCAGATCAAAGTACATGTTTCATAAGGTGAACATTACAGATCATTTTGCTTTAAAATACCCAATACATAAAAAGTCCAAATTGCATATTGTCCAGAACAGAAACATAGAGACACAAAAGGCAAAAACTAATTTTCTCAAAATCCCTTCAGTGAATACAATTTTAAGATGAATCAATAGAACCAATTAAAATTCATACAGAATATCCCATTTGCACATAAAAGAATCAATTACAAATATCAATTAAACTTTTGGAAGTAACCTTACCAAATTACAGACCACATTAGTTATCATATTCCTTAAGCCTTAAGTAAACAAATAGCCAAGTTTATTTCCATTTCTAAAGAAGCAGCTGAAAGTGTGGGGGGAGTTAAATTTTCACCCTTTGAGAAAGAATCTTCCCATTTCTCCCTCCCCCATTAAACTTTTACTTTCCTCACTTAACTTTTAGAATGCCAAATCCTTCTCTCTTTCCCGTTCCCAAATACCTTTCTAACCTTTTTTTATTTCCTACTTCCTCTTCACTTTCTTCTAAATTCTTTTTCCCTCTTTTCAATCTTTCCCAAATACACACAAAATACTCTCCTTTCTTACTCTCCTCAATTCCATAATCCATTCTCAAAGCCATCTCTTATCTCCTGTCTTTTCCCTTTCCTTTTCCTTCAAAACTTTCAAGATTCACAATATAGTGAACATCTAAATAATTCCATAAAACTCACACACATGTTCAAAATCAAAGGTGACAATTCAAAGCATAACTCATAATGCTTACCAATTACCCAGCATGTTCAGAAGGTAACAGAAATTATCAGGACTTTTTCAACAAGCTATTATCAATCTGAAATCAAACACAGCTTTTAAAAATTTTCTTACAGTATTGATGGTTCAATATTTTGACAGATTTCTAAGATCTTATACCCAAAATAACAATGTAGCATGCACAAAGCAACAGTAATTATCAAAACCAAATACCCATAAATCCAAAAAGGATATGGCTTTTCTCTCTTTTTTTTTTCACTCAAATAAATTCCCTAAATTCTAATTGAATGTTGCAGGCAAACTAAATTTACCATTTAATTGTATGTATATATACACATACATATAATTTTAAACTACAGTTTTTCCAAAACTTTTGCTCCCAGGTTTTTTTTCTCCAACACTAATTAACATCCACTTTCTTTGTTCTCTCCCTGCCTCTCTCCAAGCATCTCCTGTTATCTCCTAAAGAATAATTTTATTGCTGCTTTTTTTTTTATGGCTCTTTTCCCAGGTTCTCTTCTAGCAGGCTTTGGGGGGGGGGGAACTTCTCCACTAGCATTTTAAAATGGCCAAACTTTTTCTGTCCCTGCTAGTTTAATGCAAACACAACTCCAATAAGAAATTTTAAAAGCCAAGCATTTTAACATTGAAATGACCAATTGCCAAATTTTCCCAATCCCTGTTCTTAAAACTTATCGGAGTTTCACTCAACACACACACACACACACACACACACACACACACACACACACACACACAC
>JAJPUD010003820.1:54801-103926 GCA_023553655.1 Myrmecobius fasciatus | reverse complement strand
CACACACACACACACACACACACACACACACACACACACACACACACCAACCATCAGAGCTCTTTAATCCAACACACACACATCAGAGCTCCAACAAAACACACAGAACCAATTCTTTCAATCTAACAAAACACACAGAGAGATCTCTCAAACACTAATTACACAGACATTGACGAGACGCTCCTCTCAGGAAAGCCGGGAGAGGAGAGGGGAGTTCACAAGACAGACAGATATATCAGACAGACATAAAACAAATCAGACCTTTCTTCACAGGATTGCAGAGAGGGGAGGAGAACTTAAAGCACAAACAGAACACAGAAAGCAAAGTTTTTACTCTTCTCCCAGAGAAAGCCTGGAGAAGGGAGGGGAGGCTTTTCAGGTAAAAAATACTCCCTCTTTAGATATTCAAATTGAGCTTTTCCAAAAAGATCTCAGGGTTGGGAGATGCTTAGGAACTCAGAGATGTTTATTTTTCTCCCAAGCTAAAGCCACAGGTACTTAGAAAATACCGGGGGGGGGGGGGGGGGGGGGGGGGGGGGGGGTGATTGGCAACCAGGTGACCTCAGGAACATCTTCATGATGTGTCTCAGACTCCTGAGGGGGCAATTAGTTGAGCTCGTCAGCTCCTAATTTGTGCTTTTTTCCCCCTCATTTTGATTTCTGAGCCCAGACAGATGTGTGGACACCCCAGACAGACAGACAGACCAGACTTACCCTGCAGGAATTTCAAAAAAACTCTCTTATGGCCGAATTGCTGCAGCTGAAGCTGCTCTCCCTGTGGGACTCTGGAACTAGCCAGAGGGCCGGCCTTCCCTAAACAAAGAGCCCAAATGCAGCCACCCCAAGACTCCAGAAAGAGACCTGCTTATTTTCCATGTGCAATCCTGGTCCCAGATCTCATATCTCTCTGGGGCCTCCAAATGTAATGCTCAGGGAGAAACTGAGGCAGTATCACACATGGAAATTAGGTAATGCTTTATTGATGTTAATTGAGAGTTCAGAATCCATAGCTATGGATCAGGACTGGTGGAACTCATGTCTCAAAGCACCCAGTCCAGGCTAGAGACTAACACAGCCACAGCCATGTTAGCCGCTGAATACAAAGTACTCAGTGATGCCATCAAGAAACTTCAAACATTATATAGGGTTCCTATAGCTCAGGGAGACAAAGAACTCATGGGAACAGCTGAGCACATCTGGTGTTCAAGGAAACCATAAATTCAGTTCTGACAGGTAGGGAGTAAGGAGCCTTGCCAAAGCACACTGCTTGTCTGGGTCACATAGATAGATAAGAGGTAGGTGGAGGCTGACCATCTGGAGGTTTCATGATTACTTTGGAATGTGAGTCCAATTATTTCTGAAGGTCAGGAAGTGGGGATTGCTATTCTGGGACAGAGCAATTAAGGGAGACTGAAACTGCAACTGAGGGAGACTGATACTGTAACTGAGGGAAACTGAGACAGTAACTGAGGGAGACTGAGACAGTAACTCAGGGAGACTGAGACAGTAACTGAGGGAGACTGAGACAGCAACTGAGGGAGACTGAGACAGCAACTGAGGGAAACTGAGACAGGCACAACAATTGTTCCTGAGTGTGTCTTAAGGTGGAGTTATTAAAATTAAGCCAGTTACCTAAGTATTATGGAAGTCCCTGATTTTTTCCTCTTATAGCAAATTTCTGTAATCAAAGTAAGTGGAAGTCAGAGAGAGTGGTTAGTGGGAGATACAAAATACAATAAAGTATGTATTTAATTGGCAGTCCAGCTCTGTAGGACTCTGGCTGCTGCTATAACATCCTTTTGGGGCTAGAGTTTCTTTATAAATAAAGAAACTTCCCTTTTGTGTGAGAAGAGTAGATATTGTATGTTGATGGAAGGCAGGGCCAGGTTGTGAGGGTCTCTGGACCCCAATCCTAGATCCCTTTGGTTACTTATCAAAGATTTATATTAACATCAATGTGTTTTTCTTGTTTTGCGTGATCATGGATACTATATGGAAGGAAAGGGGATTTTTGATAGCCAAACAATTCAATGCAGAATTACCAGCTATCAATGTAGAGAGGTTTGTTGTTTCTTGGAGATTCGCTTTAGGTGAGGAGAAGCAGGCTTACAGATCAGCTATCAGTGTTGCTGATGGTTGGCCTAACCCCATCCTAACTCCTGCATTCCCTCATATAGCTCCCAGGCAAGTAAATTTTGACAGGCTTGCAAATTGAAGCTGGGGCTTCAAACTTTTTTTTTTTTTGTTGTGTTAACATCTGCACTAGTTGTGTGAAAGCTTTTTTTTTTCTTGTGAGGATTTAGGGCCTGTTCTGGAAGAGATTATTTTGCCCATTACACTATTCCTTTGAGGAAAAAAAAGCAAGAATTTTGGGAAAGCATTTTTGGTATTTATCCTAGGGAAGGTTATTTGGACAAGAGGCATTTGTGATAGCCTCATTCTTCCCCCCCCCAACCCTTTTCTGGGTGGGTTTCTAGTATCTGGTCACTTTTGTGTATTCTCTTCTGCTCTATTTTAGTCCTTGTGTTAATGTATTTGTGAGAGTTGCTTCTTCCAGACTCTAAGCCATGAAGTTCCAACCGCTTGGTCGATCTGAAGTTACCTGAGACCTCATTCTGACACTTGGCACTGGCTGCAGCCACCACGAGCACCAGCTATCTGCCCTCTTCAGACCCCACTGGATCTATGCCCCTATGTTAGCCTGAAGCAGTTCCAGAAGATGAGACCTTCGTCCCTTTGTCCCAAATGGGTCTGAATGGTTGAGGTGGGCCTCTGAGGCCTCAGGCCTCCACAGTGCTGGAGTTCTGTGGCTGCCAGATGCCAATCTGGTCTAGGATAACTGGGTTTCCAAGACAGTGGGAGATGGTGGGAGTGGATCTCTGATTCCTGCTCACTTTTCTGAGAGCAATGTCCTGTCACTTCTTGCTTATGCAATAGCTAAATCTTGAACTTAAAGATGTAGCTAAGTTCAGGAGTAACTGAAGTGGTTCCTGAAAGCTTCCACTGATGTGCGTTGGTTCTAAATGGTGGAGGGATGGTTCATAGTTAATACTGGGGAGAGATCAGCCTGAAAGTCTGGGTTATAGATGCCCTAATGGATGATGTGTGTTGGGATAAAGAAATCTGTGAAAAGAGAATTGAGAGGGTTATTGATGACTTGACTGTCAAATTATTTTTGTGTATTGTTTTTACAATTCTGTCTGGGTTCCTATTGCTGTATTTTGTATTTAAGAATGGAAATTGTTGGGTTAAGAATTTGGGTGGCTATTAGAGTTTCTATCTGCATTATGGTGCTAAAATCTTCCAGGTGTCTGGGGAAGGTAATTCAAAAGAGTGTGGAATGTGCCACAGTTTCATGTCAGTTTTCCTTAATTGTTCTGCCTCTATAGCAACCCCCTCCCCCACTTTCTGACTATCAGGAATAGTTGGGCTAGCATCTCAAAGAGCCAAATTGGTCCCTTATCTTTTGGCTTCAGACTTAATGTCTCTTAGCTTCTCTCCAGACTTATCAGAATCCATGCCTTCCACCATACCCCAGCCTCTCAGAGATGAATTGATAGTCCTTTCCTGGAATGACTTTTGAAGTCTGGGGCTATCACCTGGCTGATTAAGAAACAAAGGCAGGAGGAAAGTCCAGCAGTCAGAGTTCACTGCTAGGATCCTTCTGTCCCTGGCCTGAGCTTTACAGATTTCCTGGAGTTTCATCCTCCCTGACATCCTTCCTCTTCAGACTCAGGCAAGGTGGAGATCAGGAGACAATCCACTGGATTAGCAGTCAGAACATAGTTACCACTGGCCCTGTTAGGATTAGAACTAAACCTGGAGGGACATTGGATTGTCAACCTGTTAGAGCTTTTGGACACCCTTTTGCTCAGGGAGGGAAAGGAAGTATAGATCCTGTACTAGATACTAAGGATTTGTTCATTAGAAAATGTCTCATAACTTGCTAAAGAACTCATTGCTTAGACTGTACTTTTAGGATTCGTGGTACACAAATATCAACCCTGAGATTGCATCTTGATCCACGTCTGGAAGGAGGACAGTGCGACTGACTGCTTGAGTCAAAAGGACTTGTGGATGTTGCAAAGAATGGCCTGAGACTGCGCATGAATTGAAATTATGCTTAACAACAAGGACTCACTAACTTTTGGAGGGGACTAATGAATTGTGTTATTTTGGGAATGTTTCCACTTGTTTTGGACAATGATTTTGAGTCCAAAAGAGATTATGTTGCAAGGATTGTAATGAAGATGAGAAGTCCTCATATGTTGAAAAAGAGGAGGGATTCAAATGAGATGGGAAACTGAGGACTTCTCAGAGTAATGATTGTGAGAGATTGGTAGTGTTTTTTTGTTGGGGATCCTGTTGCAGGAAGAGAGAGAAATTGTGGCTTTTTAGAATATCAAAGGCAAACCAGAACCAGTCTGCTAGTTGTTGAAGGGTCTGGTTGATATCAGTGGGCCTTGAGTGGGCGGGAAGTGCTTTGTTCTGAGATTGACCGGCCTGGGGGTGGGTTTGCCTTTTCTTTCCCTATAAATTTGGGCTCAGGTGAGCAGGGGGGTGCATTCCTTCCTCTCCTGGCTGAGGCCCAGAGAGGAATGATTGTCCCGGGGAATTTTGCGAAATTCAAATAAACTAATTTTCACTTTGAGAAATCTCTGAGTAATGATTTTGAATAGGGAATCGGATTTTTATCCCACACAATGGGCATCCATTCAGTTTCCAGTTTCTAGCCACTACAAAAAGGGCTACCACAAACATTCTTGCACATGTGGGTCACTTTCTGTCCTTTAAGATCTCTTTGGGATACAGACTCAGCAGAGACACTGCTGAATCAAAGGTTATGCACAGTTATCAAATTGTGCATAGTGAGGGAACTGTTTTATATTGTCTGTCTGTGAAAATAGTTCTCATCTGAATAGCACTTTATGGCTGACAAAGTGTTATTTTCATAATACCCCTGTAGGGGGGGAGGGGGGAGGGAGTGGGAGTGTAAGGCAAATCTATTTGCAAGTGAGGGAAAAGAATCTCAAAAAAGGAAAATGATTCATCCAAGATCACACTTTTGCTAAGGTCACACAGCAACCCCCAAAACTTGTGTTGATCAGATTTCACTCAAAGATATTTCCTCCTTTATCTTCCAAATATCCATAGTCCTTGAAAAACTAAGCTATTCTTTCTCTGTTAGTAATGAGTAGATGTATTGAAATCTAACTTTCATAGCAAATCTTCCTTCTTATTCCTGTTATTCTCCTGAAGAATGATCTTTAGAAATAAATCCCCTGCTGACTAATAGTAATACTTTAAAAAACAAAACAAAACAAAACAAGTTATGATCTAGGCAAACACAATCGCTCCTGTGGAGATGTACCATTTGTCTGAATGACTCACTGATGACCACATCGCTCAAGGGCAGTGCCCTGAAGCTGATACAACAGTTGTAAAAGAGCTTGGATAAAAAGTAGCAAGAAAGGATGGTCCCTGGGAACATCCATTCTCTTTTTAGCTTCTCTCAGAGCTGTTTTCAATAGATGTCATAGAATAGAACTTGAACTGATGAATTGCTAGCATAGAGATTCTAACCTGCCTGGTGAGAAAGAAGGAACGTCCCTGAGCAAAGTAACTGGTGGGAGGGAAGAGGATGGTAGGGAGACAAGGGAAGGGAGGAGAGAGGGAGCAGTCTTTTAGCTATATCTTTTTTGCCCTCAGAGTAGGACTGCTTGCCTTTCTTAGAGCTGCCACAGCCCAGGTCTGCTGAAATAAGAATCCATTGTTTGCTCCTGCCATATTGTGGACCCTCACAACCATTTGCCTGACTGTGGGAACCACATTCATGTAACCAGTCCTTCAAATTCTACCCTCTTTCTATCCTTCCTTCATGGAATCTTACACTTGTATAGTTCTGGACTTGTCATATTTGTACTCCAAATATTTAGGAGTCTATATTTTGAGCTGAAAAGTTCCTCAGAGACCTTCCTATTCCATGGTATTTATCCTACCATTTGTGAACATTTTTTGAAAAATACTTGGATAACTTTATGCCAAAGAAATTGGTTTACTATATTATTCTTTGTGTTTTAATTTATTCATTTAAAACTGTTATTATAGGAAATGGTTCATTATTCTGAGAAAAAAAATCACTAGACAAATAGTCAAAAGTTAATTTACCCTTACTCATTTAAAAGCAGTAAAACTGAGAAGACCAAAGGAAGTCATCACTTTCTCAAGATCAGGATTTAAGCATCAACAGCAGGATTTGAACCTATGTCCACATACTCCAGAGGCACACTTTCTACTTTACTTACTTTTACCTCTTTTAGTGGTTCCCTTTTACTTACCATATGAGGTTCAGTTATCTTTGTCTGGCATTCAAGGCCCTCTGTAATTTCATTCTATTTTATCTTTGCAGCCTTTTCTCACAGAACTGCTTTCCAAGCACATATCCCACTTAAATGGGAATTGTGATTTCTTTGTACAATCCTTGTTCTTTACTATGTTGTGCCTTTATTCATACCATTTTCTGGGCCTGAATTGCCTACCAATCCCCAAAACATTCCCAATGTTCAATTCATCTACTACCTCCTAGAAGTCTTTCTTGGTATCCCCACTTAGTTATGATCTTTCTCTCTTTGAACTTTACAACCTTTTCTGTGTACTTCTTCTCTTAAATCTTAAGTGGCTGACTATCATTTTTATCAAGTTCAAACTCCTTTACCTGACATTTAAAAATCTTCATCATTGTCACAAACCTACATTTCTAGCCTCATCTTCTATCATCCACTAGTACATTCTTCATTCAATCAAACTATATTCATCACTTTCCCTGAAACATGTTCCATATTTTGCTGTTTTTACATTTTCCTCACTCAATGCTTTTTTTCACATCATTTATTATGCCTTGGATATCTTTCCCTCCTCCCTTTTCTGATCTTCATTCTTTAAATTTCTACTCACTTTCAAGGACTAACTCAAATTCTGCTTCCTCCACAAAGCCTTCTTTGATCTCTATCTCCTACCTCACACAACACTTTATTTTGGAGCTTGTACTGAATCCATCATATATTACTTTGAATTCTTATTATTTTCTTTGTATCACACTTCATGAGTGCCTCTAGGATTTATAGCTTATTTAACCTTATATCTCTCATTGGACTTTGAATATAGTAGATAATAAATGGTCTTTGAATTAAAAAGTGAGTGGGAAAAGCATAGGTTGCTCCTAATCCTAGTTGATGATAATCAAAGTAAGCAATACCAAGGGAGAAAAAAAAGGGAATTTCAAAGACTTTCAAGTGCAGAGGATGAGGTTGAACAGCTCAAAATCTCATGATTCACTAAATATGTACTACAACTAGGTATAGATATGGGTTTTGTTTATTCTATGGATAATATCTTTTCTATTTTATTTGTACAAACTCTTCCCAGGCCAGATTTACTACCTAAATTTAATAATACCAATCTAAACATTAAAAAATAAGAACTATTCTCAGAATTAGAGAAGAAAGGCTTGGATTCAGGAAAAACAGGGCTGCTAGAACATAATTAATAGAAATTTTCTTGTGTCTAGTTTTCTATTCCTAAAAATATGATAGTTGCATAATAATATTAATAAAAGTATCTGTCTTTTCTATAACACTTTGATGCATTCAAAGGAATTTAGAAGCCTTTTGATAGTTAGATCAAGCCAATGCCATAAGAACCATGACCCAAAATATAAATTGTTCCCAATTCCTATCATCCTTTGAATATAGTAGATAATAAATGGTATTTTATGGACCAAGCTATTTTGTAGGCAATGAAGACTTCTTTTACCCAAATCCTAATCTTCTTCTCTTCCCCAAATAACTCTTACTTTCTTATCATAAGGCATTTTATTCTACCATCAGAGCTTTATTCTTTTTTTTTCTTTTTTTTTTATTGCTGAGGCAATTGGGGTTAAGTGACTTGCCCAGGGTCACACAGACAAGAAAGTGTTAAGTGTCTGAGGTCAGATTTGAACTCAGGTCATCCTGACTTCGGGGTTGGTGCTCTATCCACTTCCTCACCTAGCTGCCCCTACAGCTTTATTTTTTTTTTTTGGCTTAAACAGTTCCTATTTTAAAAACATTGGGTTGGGAAAGAAATTCTTTAACATGATAAATTATTAGTGTCCTAATCTGATGTGGTATATTGGAAGATTTTCTTTGGGATTTCAGACTTCTTGGGGAATATGAGATTTTTCTGTGGATAGCAAGGGAAATAAACATATAATAAGTACCTACTATGTACCAGACACAATGCTAAACATTTAATATATTACCTCATTTGATCTTCACAACAACACTAAAATATAATTGCTATTACTTTCCCCATTTTACATTGAGATAACTGAGAGAATCATTAAATGACTTTCCCATGATAACAATAATAACAATAATGATAAAAACTACCATTTATATAGCATTTTGCCTTTATTATCTCACTTGATTCTCAAACAAGTCTGCAAGATAGGTGCTATATCTACATTTTTCAATGGAGGAAATTGAGGCAAACAGAAATTAAATAACTTTCCCAGGATAATATGCTAATAAATATCTGAGGTTGGATTTAAATTTTCAACTTTCTGACTCCAGCCTTTGTGCTCTATCCACGGTGCCTCTTACATTCCTCTACAGGAAGACTGAGTGTCATTCTGAATCCAGAGATCTGAGATATCTGGGTTGAATCAGGATAAGGAGGCTCCTGGATGAAAGCTGATCTTGCTGATAAATAAAATCAGAAGACGCTGATTTTTGCTCCTGTCACTTTTTGGCAAAGTCCCCTGTGACTAGCTCAGTATATTTGTAAACACTAAGGGGTATTTAGAAATTAATTATTGTCTCCTAAGATCTGAATAGAAATATTTATCTCAACCAAAATATTTCTGTAACATTTTAATATAAGGAAATCAAATTTTATGGCACAGATGTAATAAAAATAAATTCTTCCCCCATCTACAGCTGGCCTTAGAAGTATACATTAATTTGCTCACTGGCAACCAGGCTTTGAGCCATAAATGCTTTGTTGCAGAAAGCAGCAGATTCCTCCATGTCATTATCATTTGTTACTCATCATTTCTATTGGCTTTTCATATATAATTCATATCTATCCTACAGAAATATACTACTGGCTATTATTCCATCTTTGTAGAATATAATTTTAAATTAAAAAAAAGAGAAGGTGGAGCCAAGATGGCGAATTGCAGACAGCATGCTCTATGAGCTCCTGAGACCTTCCCTCAGACCCAGACAAATTGAGCCTCCGAACTGGTTCTGGAGTGAGGGCTCCATCAAACACTTGGAGTACAACGTACTTCTATCAAAAAATCTACTTTTAAAGAACTCCGGAGAAGGTCAGTTGCAGATGCACAGGCAATCAGCAGCTGGCCGCAATCAGATGCCAATGCGCAGCTGGGGGGGAAGTCGGAGCTGCAACAGAGCAGTGGATTTTAGGCACCCAGGAAGTCCCTGGGAGATGCTTGGGCCACTTTGCCCTGCTTGCGGGCAGGTGCTTTGGCAGATCTGCCTTTGGTGAAGGGTGGATTGAGAGCAGCTGAAAGCTTGGTCCTAGTGTGGATCTAGCCTGACCAACCAGGGCAGGAAATACAGATATAGTTATTTTAACTGTGAATGTGAATGAGATGAACTCTCCCATAAAATGGAAGCGGGTAGCAGATTGGATTAAAAGCCAGAATCCTACAATATGTTGTTTACAAGAAACACGTATAAACATAGAGATACATACAGAGTGAAGGTAAAGGGCTTGAGCAGAATCTTCTATGCTTCAGGTGAACAAAGAAAGGTAGGGGTAGCAATCCTTATCTCGGATCAAGTCAAAGCAAAAATATATCTAATTAAAAGAGATAAGGAAGGAAACTATATTTTACTACAGGGTACCTTAGACAATGAAGCAGTATCAATACTAAACATATATACACCAAATGGTATAGCATCCAAATTCCTACAAGAGAAACTAACAGAGATGCAAGGAGAAATAGACAGTAATACTATACTAGTGGGAGATCTCAACCTTGCTCTCTCAGAATTAGATAAATCAAATCACAAAATAAATAAGAAAGAAGTTAGGGAGTTAAACAAAAGGATAGAAAAGTTAGGTATGCTAGATCTCTGGAGGAAATTGAATGGTGATAGAAGGGAGTATACTTTTTTTCTCGGGGGCTCATGGAACTTATACGAAAATTGATCATGTGTTAGGGCATAAAAACCTCAAAATCAAATGCAAAAAAAGCAGAAATAGTAAATGCATCCTTTTCAAATCATGATGCAATAAAACTCACATGTAATATAAGGCCAGAACAAAACAGACCACAGGTTAATTGGAAATTAAATAATCTAATCCTGAAAAATGAATGGGTGAATTCTTCAACTGATAAATGATCAAAGGATATGAACAGACAATTTTCAGATGATGAAATTAAAACTATTTATAATCATATGAAAAGGTGTGCCAAATCACTATTGATCAGAGAAATGCAAATTAAAACAACTCTGAGGTACCACATACCTGTCAGATTAGCTAAAATGACAGGAAAGGATAATGACAGGTATTGGAAGGGATGTGGGAAGGCTGGGACACTGATGCATTGTTGGTGGAACTGTGAACGGATCCAACCATTCTGGAGAGCAATTTGGAGCTATGCTCAAAAAGTTATCAAACTGTGCATACCCTTTGACCCAGCAGTGTTTCTATTGGGCCTATATCCCAAAGAAATCATAAAAGAAGGAAAGGGCCCCACATGTGCAAGAATGTTTCTGGCAGCTCTTTTTGTAGTGGCTAGAAACTGAAAACTGAATGGATGCCCATCAATTGGAGAGTGGCTGAATAAATTATGGTATATGAATGTTATGGAATATTATTGTTCTGTGAGAAATGACCAGCAGGACGATTTCAGAGAGGCCTGGAGACTTGCATGAACTGATGCTGAGTGAAGTGAGCAGAACCAGGAGATCACTTTTCACGGCAACAACAATATTATAGGATGATCAATTCTAATGGACATGACTCTCTGCAACAAAGAATTATCTCAAACCAGTTCCAATTGTTCACTGAAGAAGACCATATACAAAAAATAGTTGCAAAATTCATTTGGAAGAACAAAAGATCAAGAATTTCAAGGGAATTAATGAAAAAAAAAAGGCTGATGATGGTGGACTTGCTGTACCAGATCTAAAACTAGGCAATAACTATAGCAATCTAGTGTTTAATAAACCCAAAGACCCCAGCTTCTGTGATGAGTACTCACTATTTGGCAAAAACTGCTGGGAAAATTGGAAACTAGTGTGGAAGAAATTAGGGCTTGACCCATACCTAACAACACATATTAAGATAAGATCTAAATGGGTTTATGATCTAGATATAAAGAGTGATATTATAAGCACATTTGAGGAATGTAATATAGTTTACCTCTGAGACCTGTGGAGATATAATAAATTTATGTCCAAAGAAGATTTGGGAATCTTAACTGAACACCAGATAGATAATTTTTACTATATTAAGTTAAAAAGTTTTTGTACAAACAAGACTAATGCAGACGAGATTAGGAGGGAAGCAACAAATTGGGAAATCATCTTTACATTTAAGGGTTCTGATAAAGGCCTCACTTCTAAAACATATAGAGAATAATCTCATATTTACAAGAATTCAAGCCATTCTCCAATCAATAAATGGTCAAAGGATATAAACAGACAATTTTCAGAAGATGAAATTAAAACTATTTATAGTCATATGAAAAGGTGCTCTAAATCACTATTGATCAGAGAAATGCAAATTAAGACAACCCTGAGGTACCACTACACACCTGTCAGATTGGCTAAAATGACAGGAAAAGTTAATGATGAATGTTGGAGGGGATGTGGGAGGGCTGGGACACTGATGCATTGTTGGTAGAGGTGTGAACAGATCCAGCCATTCTGGAGAGCAATTTGGAGCTATGCTCAAAAAGTTATCAAACTGTGCATACCCTTTGACCCAGCAGCATTTCTATTGGGCTTATATCCCAAAGAAATCATAAAGGAAGGAAAGGGCCCCACATGTGCAAGAATGTTTGTGGCAGCCCTTTTTGTAGTGGCTAGAAACTGGAAACTGAATGGATGCCCATCAATTGGAGAATGGCTGAATAAATTATGGTATATGAATGTAATGGAATATTATTGTTCTGTAAGAAACGACCAACAGGATGATTTCAGAGAGGCCTGGAGAGACT
Source organism: Myrmecobius fasciatus (assembly GCA_023553655.1). Lineage (NCBI taxonomy): Eukaryota > Metazoa > Chordata > Mammalia > Dasyuromorphia > Myrmecobiidae > Myrmecobius > Myrmecobius fasciatus. The sequence goes on along the minus strand of JAJPUD010003820.1, from coordinate 91,685 downwards.
TGCATGAATGATGATCAATTCTGATGGACATGGCTCTCTTCAACAATGAAATGTTTCAAACCACTTCCAATTGTTCAGTGAAAAAAGCCATATACACCCAGAGAGAGGGATGTGAAATGTGGACCACAACATATCATTTTCATGCTCTCTATTGATGTTTGCTTGCATTGTATTTCCTTTATCTGATATTTCTTTCTTGTAGATACGATTTTTCTTGCACAACAATAAGTGTGGAAATATGTATACATATATTCAATTTGTCAAGTATTTTATTATAATTAACATGTAGTGGATATCCTGCCATCTAGGGGAGGGGTGGGGAGTAGGGGGGAAAAATTTGTAACAGAAAGTTTTGTAAGGGTTAATGTTGAAGAATTACCCATACATATGTTTTGCAAATAAATTTAAAAAATATTTAAAAAAATATTTTAGGAAAGAAAAAAATAAAAAAATAAGTAAATTTTTAAAAAGACACTAATTAGTGGAATACTATTTATGAAATATGTATGTATCCTAAATAAAGTAGTCCTCTTGACTAATCAGAAACAAATATTATTTATATATATATGTATATATATATATATATAATATATATATACATGTATTGCCTCTAAGCAGTGCTCCTCTGACTTATACTAACATTCATACCATAAGCCCCTACAGAGGTACTTCCCATTATCAGCCTGCTAATAGACATAATTGGTCCTTAGCAATTGCATTTTCTAAGATGGCATAATTAAAAATAGTATTTATAAAACATTTCACATACACATGCACCTATGGTGCACAGTATCCAAAAGTATTCTCTAACTTAGAGTACAGTATTGTCTAGATATCTGTGTACAGTCTAAGCCTTGCAAAGATAATTCACAGTTCCGGCTTCTGGGGAACTGAAAATTCTTTGTAGAATTCCCTCAAAACTCCCCTCCTAGCCAGGCTCTCTTCTAGGTTTATTTGTTTGTTTGTTTTTTCAGTCAATTCCCAGAGACTTTCCTTTCTATAGCTTGATTCTCAGTTGTAAGAGGTAATGCTCTCTAGAGTCCATATCCAACTCTCTTGTCTAATTGTCAACTATATCCTCTGCATTATTTCTCAGAACAGCTATCTCCTTTCTTTAACTACATTTGTCTAAATTGTATGTCTATGCTCCCTCCGTTGTGCCTCTTAAGCTGATTAACACTTGTACTGCTACATTGGGAGTCTCTCTCAGGACAAGTCACTACTTGACACCATGGCCAACGGGAAGAGATAAAAATAAGAAATCCTCTTCTCCTCCCATGTAAGAGTCTCCTTCACAAAATGCTCTTGAACATGCATTTCCATCTTGGAATTCCCTCCAAGACTTAACTATTTAATACCTTGCAGTGACACATCCAGTTTTTGATCCAATGAAGCATTTATCTTTATTTCCATTAGAGAAAGGGATTCATACTTCATGAGGAGATCCATAAGTGTGGCTGAAATTTGCACTTATTTACTTATTATCAAAAGCTATCCCCTTTGACTAGTAGAGAGAGGGAAAAATCACATCCTCTATATGTTGTGTGTACATTGCAGAAATAATCTATATAAAATATCAAGCTACTTGCCTAACAATCTCATAGATATTTTTAGCTAGGCCAAACATAACTCATGACTGATAGCATGAGACTCTTTTGTAATGTTTTCAGGGCAGCTACTAGGATTACACACAAATAGGATCCAGAGTCTCTTTCCCAGGCTCCTCTATTCAACTGTCCTGGTAGCAACCAACAAACTGGGTTCTTCTCTTATCTTTCTCTTGTCTTATTGTGTCAGAAATTGTCAATCTAAGTAAACATTTATTAAGCACCTATCATATTCAAATTACTGTGTTAGGTGCTGGAGATAGAAAAATAAAATAAAATATAGAAATTACCCTCAAGGAATTACAATCTACTGGGTATACCACATGTAAACTTATTTTTTTAATTTTATTTGCATAACATATGTGTGGGTAATTCTTCAACATTAATCTTTACATAGGTTTTCGTTACAAATTTTTCCCCACAATTTCCCATTCCTCCCCTAGATGGCAGGATATCCACTACGTTAATTATGTTAAAATACTTGACAGATCAAATATTTGTATACACATTTCCACACTTATCATTGTTGTGCAAGAAAAATCGTATCTACACCAAAGACATATCAGATAAAACAAACACAAAAAACCAAAAAAAAACAAACATCAATCAAGAGCATGAGAATGTTATGTTGTGGTCCACATTTCACATCCCTCTCTCTGGGTGTACATGGCTATCTTCAGTGAACAATTGGAAGTGATTTGAAACATTTCACTGTTGAAGGGAGCCATGTCCATCAGAATTGATCGTCATATAGTACTGTTGTTGCCGTGTATAATGATCTCCTGGTTCTGCTCATTTCACTCAGCATCAGTTCATGTAAGTCTCTCCAGGCCTCTCTGAAATCATCCTGCTGGTCATTTCTTACAGAACAATAATATTCCATAATATTCATATACCATAATGTATTCAGCCACTCTCCAATTGAAGGGCATCTATACAGTTTCCAGTTTCTAGCCACTACAAAAAGGGCTGCCACAAACATTCTTGCACATGTGGAGCCCTTTCCTTCCTTTATGATTTCTTTGGGATATAGGCCCAGTAGAAATGCTGCTGGGTCAAAAGGTATGCACAGTTTAATAACTTTTTGAGCATAGCTCCAAATTGCTCTCCAGAATGGCTGCATCCGTTCACAGCTTCACCAACAATGCATCAGTGTCCCAGCCAGGCTATCTTGGCTATCTTTTTTATTTGTTTCATCTTCTTTAGTCTCTTATTTTAGTTTTTCATCCTCATGATGCCTTTTAGTTGTGATTATTTTTCAAAGCTCAGTCTTTGGCTCTAATCTCTACTCTACCTTCTCAGTGATATTAAGACCTCCCCAAATTATATTCATTTCCTTCTCCTTATTTATCTAGATGTTGTTTTGCAGATAACACTCCAAATCAATTTATTCACCCTCAGATTCCTATTGAGCTCCAACTTTCTACTTGATACCTCTCCTATATATTACTTTAGTGTCTTAAACTTAACATGTCTGTGACAGAAGTCACTTTTCAATCTAAACTCACCTTTCTTCTTGAACTTCCTTATTGAGCATATGAATGGGAATAATGTAATGAGACCTCAAAAATACAATGGGAATGGAATGTAAATGTACTTTATTTTAAAAGCAATAGGGAATCACAAAACAGAGGAATGTTACAGTCAAAATTGTGTCTTAATTATATTGATTTTTATAGCTGTATGGAAAGTAAATTAGAGGATAAAGTGATTAGAGGAAAAGAAGGGCAATTAGAAAGTCATGATAAGTCTAGGTAAGTAGAATGGTAACAATCTGGACTAACCTGGTATGGTGAGTGTACATGGATATGATTGATATTCTGGAAGTCCATTCTATGACATAGAATCCGATTGGATGTCTCCAGAAGAGCAACAATAAAAGGTCAGGAATAACTCAGATTACAAACTTAGATATCTGGCAAGATGCTGATTCCCTTGTCAGAAATAAGAAAGCTAAGAAAACTGATGAGTCTAGAGAGAAAAAAAAGGTAAAAGTTAAGCTTGAGATGGAAAAGGGAAACATCCTCAGCAATATCCAATAAATAATTGTTGATGCACAAGACTAATGCTCAATAGGATTATGCCTAGAGATGGACATACAGATCTGATTAGTCATCTGCATAAATGCATGAACTAATGAAACATAATATGCATAAAGGGTTAGTTAAGAAAGGACTCAAACCTTTGCCTTTGAGTATACTTATATCATCCCCATGAAATAGTTGATGATCAGCAAAGCAGATTGTGATGGAATAACTATAGGATAAAAAGAATAAGAAAATCACTGTTGTAGAAAAACTAGAATGCAGTAGGAGATGAACATCATGAAATGCTACAGTGTTCGAGATGGGTAAGGACAGAGAATAGCAATTAAGAGATCACTTTGGAGGTGGCATTTTCAATTCAATAATGAGCTCAGAAGCCCAATTTCTTGAAGTTGAGAATCAAGTGCATGAAGAGAAAATGAAGGCAAAGGTGGATAAATATAGAATTATAAAGCTTGGCAGGGCTTAAGGGTCAAATGAAGAGTTTTTGTTGCTGTTATCATTGTAATGACGGGGAAGACATTTGTAGGCAATAAGTGGAAAAGATTAAAATATAAAATGCGGTGGTTGGTACACAATGGACAGGGGTTATGATATATTTTAGGAAAGATTGACAGTCTCATGGAGAAGATAGGGAGAGACAGAATAAGGTATATGTTAAATGCATTGGCAAGTAGAAGGGGAAAACTCTTCATGGTAGATTCCAGTAAATGTGGAGGGTATTGGGTTCTGATTTCAAGAGGGTTTGAGATAAAGCTGAAGCAGAAAAGGAGCTCACTTTCTTTTCTCAGTAATGTATTGGTTGATACTTTATTGGCAGAAGGAGAGAGCAGAGGGGGTAGGATTTAAAGAGAGAACAGAAAATGTGAAATCTCCACTACAAATAATTTAATATGGAATCAATTATAGAAAAAGTGAAGGATTGCTTTGTGGTAATGAGGATTCAGTTGATATTAGTGAAGCCAGTATTATAGTTTTTTGACTTCCTCCTGTATAGTTCAATCATTTGTGAGTAGAAATGGAGGAGGTGAATGCTAAAGGTATTTCAGGATTGGATTTTGGCAAGCTGCAAGTCATGATAGGGCAAAACAGTAAGGAATTTGAGCATAAAAGAGAATATAAATTTGAACTATTTCCTATAGTGCTCCTTCTATCATTTGTAATATGATATAAGAAAAAAAAGAGATTTCTATTTCTTTGTCTCATGAGTTGTTATAATCCTGCTGCTACTCAGAGAATAACTGCCAAGTTCTTATAGAATCAAATAAAGAATTAGCATCATCTATATAATTCTTACAAGAAAAATCATTTCATGAAACATTTGGTTTTCCTTGGAGCATTCATGACAAGCAAATGACTATCAATGAAAAGAATTTCGATCAATATTTTGCAAAGAATGATAAAATAATGTCACAAGCAGAAGCACATTCAAATATGTTCAAGTCCCATCTCTGATACTTTCTATTTGTGTGAACTAATCACTCATCCTTTCTACTCTCTTCATATGTAAAAGGAGAATTTTGGCCTTGATGGGCCTCTCAGATCTCTCATTCAATATCTCATGTTCCCATGGTCCTGATCCAGTAAGTCCACAACAAAATTGAAAAGATTTTCTAGGTCCAAGTCCACATATGCCCTAACACATTTTGTCTTCATGTGAAAATGACAATAATGGAAGAACATTAAAAACATTATGGAAAACATGGCTAGGCATCAAAATATGAAACATTTCAGTATCTATCTAATCCTCAGAATCTTTTGGGCAATAACACTGTTTCCCAAAAGACAATAAATAGATTGTGCAGTAAAGGCCACATAAACTGTAGCAGGCCATAAGAACAAGATCAACCAGGACCAAAGCATAAAACAATTGATTCTAGGTTTTCCTGCACTCATGGAAGGTACATATGGTGATATTAATTATTCCCCAGCCAATCTGTGAGTCAAATGCCCCAATGGCATATCGAGGGAGAAATAATTAGGAAGAGCTGTTTCTCCTTTACTAAGTGCATCTCATCAATGAATAACTTAACCAGAAAAGCATGTGCTCCTTGTTACACATGCAGGGCACTGTTGGCACAACCAGGGAGCTCCTCATAAGGAATTAATCAGAATAGCAGCATTCTGAGAATGAAAAGGCAATTGGAATTGAAAATAAAAGCAAATAGAATTCTGAAAGCAGTTCTCCCAAACAGTCTACTTATGCCTGTTTACATAATGAATCCATCACTTAGCACCCTCAAGAGATTGGATAATTAAGCAGGAAACAAGTTATACTTATTAATGTACTTTCAAGACCCATTAAATTATCCCCTCTGCAGACACTAAACCTGGAATTGCAGATTGCAGGCTACAGTTTGACATGGAAAAATTATTCGGCACTCTCATCAGCCATGTAGGTAAAGGAATAAAAAGGGCTATCATATTTACCCTTGATTACTTAATTCCTTGATGCCTTTCTTCATGAAATTTGAATAGCAATGTCTCAATGTGTCATTGCTTCTGGGCAAAGATGATGTAAAATCAAAATAAACAGTAGTCCTGTACCTTGAATCTGTTGGATCCAAGTTCATAATTAGTCTAAAGCACTTCTTAGTTGGGTGGTCCTGGGCAAGTCACTTTATCTCTCTCAATTTCTATGTCCTCATTGATAATATGGGGATAATCATTGCAACTATGAAGGAAAGCATATGTAACAAAATAATTTAGTGCTTATTAAAAGGGGTGAAGGAAGAACAAGAAAGAACACTATTGGCTTACTGATTTTCAAGTAAATAAACAACAGAGGAATAATTAGAGATTTCTTTCTAAAAACAGAGAAAGCAGACAAATTGAAAATAAATTTATTGAAATCGGAGAAGTGTCAGTGATGGCACAGTACTGCAACACCATCATTTGTAATTCTCAACCCTTCTTTATGGGAAAATCAAACTATTCTGTGTGACTAAAATACAGAATGGAAAAGTATATAAAAGATGGGAGAAGCAGAAGATCATGTGTTGAAAAACAACTAAATGACTGACCAACTAAAGAAGATAGTATACTAAGCCAAGTCAAGAAACCTGAATTCAAATTCAGCTTCAAAGACTTCTAGATGTAAGTCATTTAATCACTGTCTCCCTCAGTATTTAGCACAGTAATATAGGGATAATAATTGCACCTGACTCCCTAGGGTTGTTTGAAATGCTCAAAAGAGAGGAATATATGATTCTTTAGAAATTTTTAAATGCCACATAAATTCTATTATTATGATTATTATATGACATATCTTCTTCATCTTCATGTTTTTTAAGAATATGAACATAATTTCTAGGAGGTCTCTAAATCAGAATGACTGATAGGATACAGAAAGTGGTTTTATAATGTTCAGAAGCTAATCCAGCAGGCCAGTATTTCTTCATTAATGATGCCCAGAGGCATTCTTTCTAGATGACAAATGAAGAATGCAGGATACAGTTCTTGAAATACACAACTGTATTCTCCAAGTGTAGAGAAATGTTGACAGGCAGGATCTTATTCAAAGGAAAGTTATGTGTCTAGAGACAATTCAATGGCAAACATGTCCCATCACTTAAAATAAGGAGGTTCTGATGCTGATCTTGATTCACAAAGAAACAAAGGTGAATAAAAGAACCAATCATGTTTATTTAATGCTTCTTGTGTCCCAAATACTGTCTTGGGCAGTATAGATACAAAACAATAAATAGTAAGGGTACATCATGCCATCCCAGGTCTTCTCTCATTCTCTTGTAAAGAAAAACCATTGCTTTAACTCCCAACATGTGTTCCTTCATCTAACCCTATCTGAACTCCTTTCTCAATGATTAATCAACTGTATCTTTAATACCCTCTTCATCCCAGTAATATTAAATTCTCAATTATCATCATTGAAACATTTTCTATCAGCCATCACCTTTTCCCCTTATTTCCCTTCCTCATCTTACATCATCCAAATGTTTTTGGCCCTTATCTTCTCCTTGATCCTTGTCTAATATGAAGAGGTGACCTTTCCTGTCAAAGTAAACCTCTCTACATGTAAAACTGATCCCATTTCCTTCTATCATATTCTCTATCATTTTCTTAATTATGTTTAGTCTCTTTCTACCTACTGACTGCTTCCCTCCTGCCTATAACAAGGCTATGTTCCTTCTATCCTCAAAAAAAAAATCTTCATTTGATCCATCAATTTCATATCTGCTCTCTTCCTCTTTCCTTCTCTCTCTGTCTTTCTCTGTCTGTCTCTATTTGTTTGTCTGTCTCTCTTTCTCTCTATATATATATATTTATATACACATACATATATATATATAATACACACACACATATATATATATACATATATTTCTCTCTCACTAAACTATAAAAGGTCATCTATAACAAATACCTATATTTCTTTTCCTCTTTTTTTTAACTTTCTGCAATCTTTTTTTTAATTCTTCATCTGAAACTATTCTTTCCAAAGTTACCACTGACTTTTTAATTAACACCTATTGTCAGTTTATAGACTTGATCTCTTAGCCACCTTTGCCTTGTTGATCGCACTCTTCTTTCCTTGATAACTTATTCTCTCTAGATATCCATAATGCTACTATATCCTAATTCTCAGATTTATCTGACTTCCTTCTCAGTTTCCTTTGCTGTATTGACTCTTTGTCCAGATAAATCCTAAATAATTAGATATTCCCCAACTCTATACCCTGTCCCTTCTTCTCTTCACTTTACATACTATTTTACTTGGTGATTCCTTTCAGCTCCCATGGATTCAATTATCATCTCTGATGATTCTCAGATCTTCTAATTTGGCCTTTACTTTCAACTGCCAAGTAGACATCTCAAACTGAAAATCATACAGATATCTTTGACTCATTATATCTAAAACTGAACTCATTATTTTTAACCTCATATTTTCTCTACTACCAAGCTTCCCAATTAGTGTCAAAAGCACCACTATACTCAGTCAACCTCTCATACTCACAACTCAGGTGTCATCTTCAACCCCTTACTCTCTCACCTCCCTATATGCATCTCTTTTGAATACCTGTTAATTTTACTTTCATAAAACTTCTCATGATGCCCCGTCCTACTGATTCTACTATGACCTTATTATATTCCTCATCACCTTACACTTGCACTAATTATTTCTCCAGAATACTTACTCATGTGCCTGCCTCAAGCTTCTTCCCACACTATTTCATCCTTCACTCATTGGTCAAAGTGATTTTTCCTAAAGTTTAGGTCTACCCATGTAACCCTCCTAACTCATTAAACTCCTATGAAATCCTTTGTTTGGTATTCAAAGTTTTCCTTCCCCACTTTCCTAGTATTCTTACTATTATTCCATTTTTCCTAACTCTTTGATTTCCTTTCCATTTCTCAAACACAACATTCCATCTCCTTATTCTGTGTATTTTCTCTAACTACTCCCCATGATTGGAATATTATCTCTCTTCATTTCTATCTCTTGGCTTCTTTCTAATTCTAGCTAAAATCCTATCTTCTGCAGGAAGCCTTTTGTGATTCCTCTTAATTATGGTAGCTTCCCTCTATTGAATATCTGCCATTCGTCTGGTACGTTAGAAATAATTAATAAATGTTTATTAATTAATCAGTTAGATATTTCTTGAGGCCTTTTCAAATCTTGACATCGATTTTATCACTAATTTTCTCATATTTATTTTATAATTTTATTATGTACTTTAATATTATATATATATATATGTGTGTGTGTATATATATATATATATATATATCCTATATATCAGGACTTCTTAAACGTTTTCCACTTATGACCCCTTTTTGCCTGATAAAGTTTTACATGACCCTGGGAGATATAAATACAAAAAATAGATGCACAAATCAAACATTTACTGATAATAAATTATAAAAAATTATTTTAGAAATTCTTTGGTATGCATATTTTTCCATTTTAAAGCAAATTTGCATACTAATGAGATGAATGTGCTTGTTTATTTTTACATAAAGAATTAAATCTTGGTGGAATATTAGATACATTTTACTTTTGCCAAATTTTTCACACATTCAGTTATGTAACCCACAGTGTAAGAAGTTTTGATATACGTAATATGATATATATAATGATATCCTATTCTCCAATTGTTTCACACACACACACTATATATATATAGTGTGTGTATATATATATATATATGTATATATATATATATGACTTGTTTATCTAGCCAAATTAAGTTTGCTATGCACAGAAACTATCTTCTTTTTCCTCAGCAGCACAGCCTAACTGTACTAGGTACTAGGTACTCATCAGATAATCAAACAAGCAATACATTTTTTTTTCATTTTCATGTAGTGTTTTGATATCAACCTGCTAAAATTGTTCAGAGGCTAAAGTCACATAAAAACAGAGGAGACTTTATGCCTTCAGCTGTCCATCTCTGACTTCTGGAGCCTCATACAGAGAACCAAGGACTATAGTATTCCATGAACTCTGAAATATAAATGTAAAAAGAAGTATCAGTGACCTTTTCAGTATTGGTTACATATAGACCCATTTAACCTGATAACACTTCATTTAAATGGTTGATCTATTGCCAAGTGGTATAGGGTGATCCTGAGGAGACTCCTAATTCAAAAAAAAAAAAGTTCCCATTTCTCTTCTTAGCTTACCATGATGCCCAGCACATCCACACTATACTTTTATTCTGATTAAGGTACCTCTCTAGGCTTATTTTTTAAAAGGCAGACCGTCTTTTGAAGATCCAAACCTTTGTGTGGATATTCAGTCTCTTTTTCTTGAGTCTGAATGGTAGGTTAGTTAGGAAGTCATGTGGACCCTAAGGCTTTAGATGAGAAAAAAGTTGAAAATAGGGAAAGTAGTGTTAGAAAAGAAACTGTCAAGAAGCAGCATGAAAATCAAATTTCACCCACTTCACAATGTGGCCAGCATCAAGTTTTAGTTAAGGAACTGAGTCTGAAATAACTAACATTTAGAGAGTGGGGTAGATAAATCTTTAAGGTAGCCTGACCTGAAGGGCCCCAGATCCCAAATTTTGTTAGTATTTAACTGCCTGTATTTATTATATATTCAGCCCCTCACAGTTAGATCATGAACAGCCCTTCCTTTCTTTGTGGATTCCCTAGGGATCCAGCAATTTTTAAGGTATTAAATTGCTTCCCAGAGTTAAACATGTCCCTTTCTCTCACTTAGAAAGCATTGCTGCTGACTTAATAGGGGATTTACAGAGAAAAGTTTCTTGAAGTTCCTAGCAAGTAATGCTGAGGATTTATAAATTGCATTAATAGTAAAGTCAAAGCATAAATTTTATGTGGCCTCAGAAATCACTTTCCTGTGCAGCCGATCCAGCCCAAAGGCAAATCCAATGAAGTTTGTGTTGGAAAACAACACCCCCTCCTGCCAAGATAAGAATTTACTCTGAATAAAAGAGACTGCCTTAATGTCATTCCTGCATTGGAAGATAAATAGACTGATTTTCAGATATATAGAGGGCAACAGTGACCAATTAAAAGGAAATAACTGTCTTTGAATTACTCTTGGAGTTTAGCAGGTAACCATTTGTGAAGCCACATGATGCAATAAAAATTGAACTGAATCTGCAGCCATAGGATCTGGGTTTAAAACCCAGCTTTGTCACTTTCTCCCTATTTGAATAGGGTCAGATGAGTCGCATAAATACCAGATGCCTCAATTTTGTCACCTACAAATGAGAAAAGTAGACTAATTCTCTATATTGTCTCCTAATCTTTAAATCTATTATTTTAAAAAAAATTTTCCTTAGTGAAAAGATTTTCTCAGAGATCACATATATTTTGTGTTAAATTTTAAGTATCCTTTTTATAATGAGCAATAAATCACCTTGATAATATGGTATGAGTGGTATGTTCTAGTGAATAGTGTTGGACTTTACAGAAATTTATTAACTATATAACTGTGGATAAGCCACTCAAATTTTATACATTTTGGTCTCTTCGTCTTCAAAAATGGGACTAATAAAACCTGGACTCCCTATTTCACAAAGTTGTTTTGAGGAATATTTGTTACCAATGTTTACATGTTCTACTATTACTGGGTTGTTATTTGTGTAGTGCCCTTCTGTCATCTCTCTCCCCTTCTCTCCATCTATGAATCCTAGGGATCACTTGAGCTAGGAAGGAAAAGAAGGATGATAGTCTTATGTAGGATCCATCATATTGGGGTAGCACTGAGGAGAAGGTGATTAGAGACAGAAAGAAGGAGCACTTGCATTTGGATCTTGGAACTACTAGAAGAATTTGTGGAGGGTGGGGAAGAGGTTAAATGATTAGTAAAATCTGTCTTTGGTTCTGGTTTGCCCTGACCTCTGCAACAATGAAATAGCTACTATGTGCAGTAATTAATGTAACTGCCAGGGAAAGGACATGGAATGGCAAAATACTAAATTGTTGGTATTCAGTAATTTCAGTCACGTCTAACTCTTTGTGATCCCATTTGGGGTTTTCTTGACACAGGTACTGGAACGGTTTCCTATTTTCTTCTCTAGTTCATTTTACAGATGAAGAAACTGAGGTAAACACAATTAAGTGACTTACCCAGAACCACACAACTACTAAGTATCTAAGGTTTGAACTCAGGTCCTTCTGATATATAGCTAGACAGTGAATAGATCATGTTTGGAATCAGGAAGGCCTGAGTTCAAATCCAACCTTAAATGCTTACTAGCTGTTGAGCTAGTAAGACTAGACATTGAGCTTTCCACTGGATCTCTATTCGGTATCAGAATTCAGTGTCATGTAGTGGATATCCTGCCATCTAGGGGAGGGGTGGGGAGTAGGGAGGAAAAATTTGTAACAGAAAGCTATGTAAGGGTTAATGTTAAAGAATTACCCATACAAATGTTTCTCAAATTTAAAAAAAAAAGAATTCAGTGTCAGAGTTTAATGACTATAACTCCTTCACGGATTCACATCCCTGACCTGAGATTAAAAATATTCTAGTCTGTCTAGCAGTGTTTCACTATGTTAACTCTACCTCCCTGAAGATTATACCACTTATCTCTCAAATGAAAATAATAATCCCTCCTCAGACTCCCTCAAAATGTTATAAATTTCTGAAAAATTAATTTACTCTGAAATCATTTATTGACCACCTACAGTATATTCAGATCAGTGCTGGGTTGAGGAACATTTCTAGAAAGATTGTACTCCCCACTATGGGAAGATGTGTTGAAACTTGAGTGTCCCAAGGAGAATACAAAGAAGAAAATGAGTGTTTACAATAGCCACTGCTCGAGATAATAACCATTTAGGCTTTAGTTTGTGCTGCTGACTGCAAAAGAAATATACTTTATTCTTCTCAAATTCTTTCAGCTCATAAACTTTTGGTCCTTTAGGGAAATACTCTTTCTGCCTAGGGCTCAGGTTATGCCTTCACAGGAACTGTTTGGAGGGAGATGGCATTCCTTCATTATGGTTCCTTGCTTCATATTCGGTTTAATTAAATTTCATCCCTACTATGAACAAAGAATCATTAGCCCATTGCATAAATTACATAAGGATGATGGGAGAGTAAGTATCATTGTTGTATCAGCAGAATGTGAGATATGGTGTCAGGAAACAAGTTTAATTCCAGATTCCATTGCTTAGCAACTATGTGATTATGGACAGATCATATAACCTCAGTCTCCCTGTGCTGTTTTCTTGGTTTTCTTTACATTTTTTTCCTATGTCTGCAGTCTTCTCTCTCCACCTACCATAGTCTTAACTCATCTCTTGGTTATTTCCTTTGTGCTCCAAAATCAAAATGACATCACTATGTGGGGATCCAAGTACTGTATGTTCAACTGATCAGACTAATACAAGCTCAGAAAAATGGGGCGCAAACAATCCACATGAATTTGGACTGTGACTATCTTTAAATTTTCATATCTCATGTTTCTTTTGAGCTACTGTTACTTTGTTTTGTTTATAAAGCACAAAATCTTTCTTTGATGCTGGCACAACATACTTTGCAGTTCTGTGATAATGTCTCCCATGGCTCACAATTGATTACAGAGTTCTTTACAGTATCCTTGAGATGTACTTGTATCACTTCTACTGACCTCTCTGTCAATGCTTGCCTTTTTGTGAGTTTTCTGTAAAATAGTCTTTTAGTCAAACACGCTTTTGGCTGGAAACATGGCTAGACCACTGGAGTTGTACTGTCTGCAGTAGAGTTTGAAAGCTGGGCCGTTCTTTTATCTTGCCAAGTGATTTTCAGAATCTTCCTAAAACATTTCAATGGAAGTGAGAATCTTGCATTTCTCTAAGCTTCACTTGCACTTTGCTTTTGATGGAGTTAAATTCTGCCTTCTTAAAGACAGATAAACTATCCTGCTGGTAAAACCTATGGAGTTCTTGTTTTTCAGTTAATAGCTTCTGAATTTCCCCATCATTTTCACCAAACTACTCCTGATGTTTATGAGTGTTCTGGTACACATGGGTAAATATGATGCTGTACACCAAGTCTTTGAAAGCTGCTCACTCCTTTTCTGCTCCACTTTTCTTCCAAGTTAGCAACCAACTAGTCAGGCAGGGAGAAGTGCTACTTTGTCCAGGTCATTGCTTTTGTTGAATGTGAATGTTTAGCTTGGAAAGGATAAGTCTATGATTGGTCTGTCACTCAGTGCCACACATTGCCTTCATCATGCTTACATCCTGCCTGTCTCTTGTCCTTACAATGATGTAGTCCATGAAATGTCTATGTTTGCAGTGAAGGTGCATCCACAAAGAGCATCTAATCTCATAGAATCACTCCAGCATCCTTCTTCTCAGAACTTAAACTGCATCAAACATTGGATTTGGAATCAAAAGACCAGTTTAAATCACATCTCTCTCTTACTGGCTCCTTGTGTGACCTTACTCCAATCACCTAACTTCTTTGTACCTCAGGTTTCTCCATCTGAAAAATGAGATTTCACTAGATGATCTTTTAGATTCCTTCTCCCTCAAAACCTTTTATTCTATGATAATAATACATGATATAATATTTGTTATTATTAACCTTGTTTACCCTAACCCCTTATTAGTCTATAAATGATAAAGGCAAGGAATAAAGATAGGACATAAACCATTTCATATCTAAACCTGTTAAATCCTTTTCCTCTGTATACAATTAGCATTCAGTAAATTTTTACTTCATTGACTCCTATGTGAATCCTTGATAAATTTGGGAGCAGAGGTAATAGGAGAAGATGAGTTTGGGATATAAAACTTGTTTACTACTTTAAAATTCCACATTTTGCTAAAGCTTTATACTGGCAATTGAGAGACTTGAATTCTCTTCCCAATACTTGCATTAAATAACCACATGCCCTTGAACAAAGTTCTTTCATCTTTTTCTGGGCCTCAGTTTTCTTATCTCTCTGATGATTGCAAGTCCTACCAGTTTTGATGATCCATCACGGTCATGACTATTTAGATAAACAAAAATTATGATACCATAATCTTTCTGCTATTAAAAGGCGATATCAGGGATTCTTCTCATAAACTTATCATAGGACTTAGAGATGAAGAATGGAGAGTAAGAAGCTTGCATACACTAAACTTTCCAAGAGACAAACTATGCTCCTTTTCATTTTGATGTTATGACTTCATTTGATGAGTTCAAAAAGGATTTTATTTTTATATTTATATTTATATTTATTAACTTTTTAAAATACATGGCCTGTTCTGTGACTTTATTTCTCTAGTCATTAACTTGGCCAATACTACTGGCTTCTTAGGAACCATTCCCAAAAAAGGAAGAGCTATGGTGGTATTATGTAAAAAATGCTAGGTGAATTCAAATACTTACATTTGAATCTTGCTTCTTCTATTGAAAGACTGAATGAACTGGGGCAATTCATTTCTTGTTGGCCTATAATTTCTTTTCTATAAATAGAGGGCATTGGACTAGATGTATCCCTTCCATCTCTAAATACTATGGCTAAAATATGGATGTCAACTTGCTAAGTGACTCATTCATCCCCTTCAGAACCAAGGTGGTTACTAACCAAGGCAATTGATTCTTGTTCTCATCACTCATTCAAATTCTAGGTTTTGTGTCCCTTCCCCCAACCCCATTGTGGGAATAAGCAATGGTGGTAGCAGACTATAAAGATATCCTGGTGTGTCATATACATACATTTTCTGAGCCTCTTTAAAAGTTTTCTTCTTGCTCTCATACAGAACTAAAACACTTAATTTTATAATCCTTCTACAATTGCCTCCCCAAAAGTGACATGTTTGTAGAAAAGCAGCTGGAATTTGAATTAAATTCCCTTCTCAATCACTCTCATCATTAAATCACAAGCCAACTCCTAGTATTTTTCTTCCTGTTTTTTAGTCTTAGAATGTCAAATCTTTGAGAAAAAGATGGGTTTGGGACCAGATGATGGCAAGCATAATTGGTCCCAATTCTGTTTTTCTTCTGTTGCTTTTTACTCTCTTATAGGAAAATTTGTGTATTTATATGAAAGGTGCTATGCTCCAAAAAGGCAAAAACTCATATAATTCCTGGAGCTAAACTGTAATGGATATAAAGCATTCAGAAACTTAGAAAGGAGAAGAGATAATATTCTGGCAAGTGCACTAAATTGTCTAATGACAATTAGGGGGAAGGTAAGAGAGTTGTCATGGACAGTATAAAAACTCTCCCCAGAATTAGAGGAAAGGAAGATAAGAGTATACAAGCGTAATAAGAATGGATTGTAGTGTACCTTAAATGTCAAACAGAGAAATGATAAATTATCTAATAGATATATGAGTAAATGGGTAATGGGGAACTTTTGTATGTTTTTGAGCAGAAATGTGACATTCATTATAATACTTAAAAAATTTTGATCTGAGGGTACTGATCAGTTTGATTTTGGACAGTTTTTTGGCAAAGAAATGTGAAAGATGTAAGGGTGAGGATTCTGTACATTTCCTGTTGCAATTCCAGTTTAATATCTACATATAGTGTTTGGCAGATAATTAAAGGTACAATCTACATCGCACAAAGCAATTAGGCCTTGAATTTCATAGCAAGACAGAAAATGGACATAGGAAAGGATCTAAAACAGCAAGGAATTATTATAAAGGGTTGATGGTAAGACACATGAGGGTGGAATTATAGCACTACTTCTGATAGCATTCCTCCCAAATTTGTGATGTTATTCAGTTGTGTCTGATTATTTATGATCTTATTTGGGGTTTTCTTGGCAAAGATACTGGATTAGTTTGCTATTTCCTTCTCCAATTCATTTTACAGATGATGAAACTAAGACATACAGATTAAGTGACTTGCCCAAGTACGTCAGATCTGAACTCAGAAAGAAAGGTTTTCCTGACTCCAAGCCTAGAGCTCTATCTACTGTGCCACCTATCTGCCCTCTACCTGAATGGGCTATTCATATTGAGAATCTGTTTGTATTCTCTGTTGGCAAGTGGACAGCTAAGGCTGGGAAAAACGCTTACCTTCATGAGCTCTTGGGTCTTCAATTTCATTCTTCATGCCTAAATCCTAGTGCCAAATTTACTCCATCTTTATGTCTTAACTGACCATGAGTATTGAACTGTTTTTTCATCTCAGTAGTGCTCACCACACATTTCCAAAAAGTGTTATGTTCAAAGTAGATTATTTTCTTTCTAATTCTAAAGAACTTGTGTCCTGCCTCCTCTACCCCTCAGCAGCAGATTTTTTTATTGTTTCATTACTATTATGTATTATTTTTCCTTTCACTGATGTATGCCAAGAATAAATAATTGATGCAGCTAACCATGTTTTGCCCATTGCAATGATAGTTGACTTCATCATTCAAATGTTAAGCAATTAATTAGTGATTAAGAAACAAAACAATTGAGAGAGAAGAGTTTGCAGAGATGTTGGCTCTGGTACAGTTTTCCAACTGGGAAAATTCAAGATAATTCACAAAAAAAATAATAAGTTGGCCTCTTCACTACAGAGTTAAACTTCAGAGACAGAGTTAGAAGACAAATGAGCATCCATTCTCTGAGAACCATAGAAAGTGGGACAGATTCCTTGCATCAGGTATCATACCCTGTCCTGCTATGAAATTTCTCACTTCCATATTCTTTCTCTTTTAAATAGGATCATGGTGGAAACTAGCACTGATACCTGGGGGTTAAATAGTATTGACCCTTTGAACAGAGATAATGTCTGAAAATAGGAGATTTCCAAACAATCTTCATATTATCTATGTATTAATAGAAAATAAAATAATGATTTGCTACAGTTACGAAGAGACTGTAGAAAAGAGTAAGTGAATTAGGAACATTCAGAGAAGGGCAAATTAGGGAATATAGTGTCTTCAAAAGCAAAAATAGTATTTCAAGAAGAGGGTGACCAACAAGAGGGTGACCAACAATGTAGAATACTAAAGATTAAAAATATTAAACAGAGATTTTGGAGCTGAAATAAACCATTCTAGATAATTTCATCCTTATTTTCCAGTTGAGGGAACTGAAGTTCTCTCTTGGCTCTGAGGCTCAGAAAGATTAGATGAGATGATCATCTAAGGTCATAAATGCAATGGAGAAGAAGTTAGTGAACTTAACACGACGAAGAGTAAAGTTTGCATAGAATTATGGGGAACAAAAGCCTTCTCTTTCCATCTAGATTCTGGTTTATCCTCCTTTCTCTAAATCTGTCAGAATTATTAGAAATATGCTACAAAGAAGGACTCTGGAGTGAATGAAGTAAGTTGATTTATTTCTGGCTCTTAATCCACCCAAGGGCAGTCCCTAGACAGATCCTAGTGAACAGAAAGGAGAATGAACCTTTTCATTTCCTATCCTGAAGCACAAGGTCCCACCCTCATCACCCCATTAGCTGGGATGACAAAGTTAACAAACTTCCTTGGTCCACCTATTGCATGTTTCTCCTTGATATATTCCCCCTCCCTCATCATACAACCCATGTTCAAAAATGACAGAAAACTCCCCCTTTGGGGAGAAGTTAGTAGTAGTTAATTCATTAAACATGCTTACTCAGTGCTTGCAGTTATCTTTCACCCATTTCTTGTTTTGGTTAGTTTTATCAGTTTAATAGCTCAATATCTTGCTTTGTACAACTAACTTGGCCAGCTGATAGGACCTTTCTCTATCTTTGTCCCTATATGGAAATACAATTCTATAGGTTGATCACATAAGCCACAACTTTTGTCACAAAAAATAAAGGATCATATTCAGTTCCTCTTTCTGTAGTTTAGTTTCTGAGGAAGCTTTATCTCCCCAATGGACAACTCCTATGTCCCAACAATAAGGATTTTTTCCCCTAGATGAGAACAGCGTGGCCAAGAACAGGTACAGGCACTAGGTAGCTGTAGTGGTTAATTGTAGAATTGAATTGATAGGAATAAATTAATGGAGGTATTCAAGATTTCCCTGATGAAGTCAAGTTCTCAAAAACAAAGGAATGGTTAAGATCTCAAGAGAGAGAAATAAGCTTAATGCTATTCAGTTAACCAACCAACCTGCTATTAATAATATTTTGAATAAAGCTGAAATCAGATTAGGTTAAAACATGGGAATGTCCTTCATTTATTCAGTACACTATGAGACTTTCTACTGATAATACTAAAATAATTAATAATGTCTTACCTTCCTATGATATTTTACATTCTCAAAGGATTAGGATCCTAGATGATTTTAAATGAATGGGACTTTTGAAGTCATCTAGGCTCACTCATTGTCCCCCACCAAAAATTCCCCCAGGGATTTGGGGAGGATAGAATATCTGATTCCACTTTCCTTTAAGCAAGAATAATTCCAGAACCTTACTGTCCAATATGCTTTACTAGTTCCTAACTGGTATAACCTCCCTTTTATTTCCTGGTTTAATATGCAAATAATTAAAGATGTGGTTCTTTCTTTGCCCTTTCACCTCTCTCCTTGATACCCTAAGTATTTCACTTCTCCTGTTTTAAAAAGTGTTAGGGGCAGGCCTAACTCTTTGCTAACCAATTTTTGTACAAATTGAGGTTCTCTCAGGTCATTCAGCAGTTTACTACCTCTCTTATATTCTCCCTACCCCACCCTTCTTTACTTAGGAGTCTGGTCAACTGAGCTAGATGGAATGACTTTAACATGACTCACTATGTATGCCTTTTAATGCTCTTTAGTAACCTTAAAGCTACATCAGCATGGCCAGAGGCTATCAGAACACCTCAATGAATTTTCACCATTAGCCAATCAATTTGCAGTATAATTTTGTCATCATTTAGGGAAAAACCAGCCTCACCCATGTTAGGATTGTGAGGGATCCCTGCCAAAAAAGGATTTACTACAAACTGATAAAAGCTGTGTGATGAGTAGATATTAACATAAAGTTTATATATTACAATAGTTCTTGTGATTCAGTCCTCCCTGATAGTAAACTGCAAGGACTATGGCCTTGTTCTGTAATGCTCAGGGAGAAACTGAGGCAGTATCACATAGTGGAAATTAGGTAATGCTTTATTGATGTTAATTGAGAGTTTAGAATCTGTAGCTATGGATCAGGACTGCTTGGGACTCATGTCTCAAAGCACCCAGTCCAGGCCAGAGACTTTAGACTGACAATATAGCCAGTCTGTAAGCCTGTATCTTCCTACTGTTTGGGGATATAGAGCTTGGTTGTTGAAGATTATTTAATGATAAATATCTGGGGACATGGAGAAGGAAATAATTTTATTAACATAAATCCCTTTAGAATTTTAAAAGGTCCCTGTGAATATTGATGGGAATGCATTCAATAAAATATTCATTTAATTAAACTTTAAGTGATTCCATTGTTTATTTTTTGACTAATATTTATACAGCTACCAGGAATAGAATTCTGATAATTCCTTCAGTATTCATGCCTTTATATTTGGCATCTTTTCCTAAATAAAAAAAAAATTCTTACATGCAGATTATCAGAAATATATTCAAAACTTTAAATATGAATGATGATTATAAATAAACAGAAAAGTACAGTCCTCCCACTTTCTAGGAGGAACCCTTTGAAGGCAGAGTCCTTATTTAATGTCTTTCTATCAGGCTGGTTTTACAAGTTTCTAGAGGGGTACTCCCAATACCCAATCCTTGAAAGCTTCTCCTAACACTTCTTATCTCAAATGATTGTCCTAATTTATTAGCCTTTAATTTATAGTCACCTTGGGAAGACCTCACTCCAACTCTGTAATCTTTTCTTTTCCAATCCATTGCACTCCTGGTCCTTCATCCAAGTTGATCTATTCAGAGTCCCCTGAATATGTAGGATTACAGACTTTTGAAGAAGAAGGGCTTTTAGAGGTCTAGTCCAATTCTTGTATATTACAAATTAGGATCAAAGGAGCAGAAATCTAACCCTGAAGTAAGCTCAGATATCTTCTATCCAACTGTGACATTTAAGAGGAGAGTTAACTGAAGACAAGAAGCTTTAAACTACTGGCTTCTAATCACATAGGATTCAGACTCTTCCCTCTTTACATTAACCTGTGATTTTTATATCCTGATTTCTATGCTAACAGCATCACCCACAGAAAAGGGAAGATGCCTCCATTTCATCTCTTTGCCTCCCTAGGCTAGAGTTTAAAAGGAAATAGATGCTTCCTTTAATGCTCATCTCTTCCATGAGACCTTCCTTGGCAATTCCAGATCACAGATATCTCTCCTTGATATCTCTTCTTTCTCTAAAATTCTCATTAAAAAATTATAGACGTTAACACTAACCCTTTGGCTACTGTAGAATGTGATGTATCTTATATTGTTATCTTGTACTTTTTTAAGTGTTAAATTTAAATACATTACATGATTACACATATATAACCTATATCTGGTTGCTTACCATCTCAGGGTAGGATAAGGAGGGACCAAAAAGGTAGAGAGAATTTGACAAGGTTAACACAGAAACTATTTTTTTCTTATTCATCCATTTTTTCTACAAAATTTTCAGCTGACTATCTGATTGTTCTACATCCTGGATTATGGATAAATAAATTAAGTTTGATTTCTTATTCATCTCTTAAGTTGACACCAGGATACAGTTTAGCAGAGGAATGAACTTAAGATAAGGAAGGGTTCCTCTCCTCATGGAGCTTGTAATATCTTAGCAAAATAAGACACAAACACAAATAAGTGTAAAACAATAAAATATGAGTTTATTTAAGAGGCAAGAATAAAATGTGCTCTAATTTATTCAGATTTTCCCATAAATGAAGATAACAGACAGTAGTAGAGTATTCTCCCTTAAAAGATAGAGAATTGGGCCTTAAGTGTCCCTGTGGACTATAGTTCCACTAGTTATCCTGAATTGATTCATGATTTCCAGACCTCACAGTTAACACTTGTTGATCCACAAGCCCTATTTCTGTAAACTTCTATTTTTACACTTAGTTAAATGCCCAGGAAAATTCAAATGAGGTATATTTCTAGGTGATTCCAAAAATGAGATAAGCTTTCTTGTTGAATTTGACAAGGTAATAGATTTTATAACCCAGGATTTAGGCAGGAGAATCTCTTAATGGGCTTATGGATTTGAAAATGAATTACTGCTCTTTCAGCAGTAATCTTACTTAGTAAAGTAAGATTTCTCCTTGCACATCAAGATTAGACCATAGCTCGAATAAATCCAGGCCTAACCTGTTTATGGCCCACAACCCTTTAGAACAATGCTCTGTTTGTAAGAATTACTTTATAAATGTTAAAATAAATAATGAGTGAATGAATGAATGAAACAAACTTGTTTAGAATCTGGGCCTGAGTCATAAATAAGAGTATAAATCTGAAGTTCAAATACTTACTAGAGTATAGTCTCGTAAGGTTAGAAGGAAGAAATGTCTGAATAGATACCTTGACCTCATCCCTACATGTTTTGCATTCTTAATCAGCATCAGCACTTATTTCAGTTGTGCTCCAGCAATCACAATGGCAGTTCAACTCTTGAATCCAAATTAACTTTTTTCTAAAAGACATGACCCTGATCTTGACCATGGCTTTCTTTTCTGTTTCTCCTGCAGAAATAGTTCATCTTAATCTTCCTGAGGATCAAAGGATTGTTGTTTCTACAGTGACCGTCGGACTTAGTACAGTATTAACTTGTGGCATCCAAGGGGCCCTCAGGCCACCCATCGTATGGGAACGCAATGGAGTCACCCTAAATGTTTTGGATTTGGAAGATATCAATGTAAGTCTTCGATTTCTTTTAAAAATAAGTGAATACAATTCTGCCTCCCAAATCTTTTTTCACTGGACTGTCCCACTAACAAATATATTGGATAAAGTTGGCATTATTTAATTGCTTTCTAGACAGAAGCAGAGACTTTATGTGTTCAGGATTAATGAAACTAAAGGTTCAGCATGAATCCTAGATTGTAGAGACCCCTGAATGATAACCTAATTTGAATTGATGAAAGAAGCCCTTCTTTACTTTATTTCTTATCGAGCATTAGTAGTCACTGAAAAGGTATTGCCTCAATCAAATTGAAAAAGGGAAAGACCTCAATTTAAAAAGGACAACCTCTCTCACTGCATTTCTAGTCTTCTTGATCTATATATTACCCCTGGAAGTCAGAGAGTAGGGCTGGTGATTTTGCACAGCCCTCCCTCACTCAATCTAATTCATTTGTAATTATGGCATTACCTTTTTGATGCCATGGCTCTCTTCAAGAACAAAGGACAAAAAACAACAAGGTGAACAATACAGAAGAATCTGTCTGAGCAAGGAAGGAGGATTATGTAGCTTTCCAAAAAATAGATGTACTCTTCTTGTTTTTTAAACTAGCCTTATACTTTTATTCTAATTGGACATTCCTAATGAAGAAAATCATTCTACCAAAGCAAAACAGCACCTTTTCTGCAATTTATTGTTTTGGAGAGTTGCCTTTGAGAGATTAAATGTTTTATCCAGGCTCACAAAAACAATATGTGTTAAATTCAAGATTTGATTTCAGGAGTCCCAAGCCACATTTCTGTTCAGTATACCATGCTCCCTTTCTAATTCAGTAGTAAACTATTGATGTAAAGACAGCTAGGGCCTGGAGTTAGGAAGATTCATCTGCAGTTCAAATTTGGCCTCAAGCAGTTATTAGTTGTGTGATCCTGGGCAAGTCTGTTTCTTCACCTGCAAAATGAGCAGGAAAAGGAAATGGCAAAACACTCTAGCATTTTTGCCAGGAAAACCCTAAATGGTTTTGTCATTAAGAGTTGGACATTACTAAAAAACTGAACAAATCTCCCAAACAAAGGAAATAATGGTCTGTACAATTGAGACCACATTTAAAATATCATTTTCAATTCAAAGTTGCTATGTTTTGAGGCAAAATAATAGAAAGTTGGTCTTGGATGCCTCCCCTCAAGACACATATTGAAGTCCCTACTTTTGATAATTAATGCTTTTGTGAAATTGTCCAAGTCTTCTAAACTCAGTACTCTAGATTGCTCTCTAAGGCTAGAATCTGCAGAGAAGTTTCCAACCTGCTCTGATCAAGGAAGTCCTTCCTGAGAGATCCTTCTACTAGTAAAATCATAGGTTCATCAGAATAGCCACTCATTAGGCATGTATAGAGTCCTGCCTAAATACTCTTAAATATTCTTTGAAGTTTCTTCCAATTATCACAACTCTGTTTTGGTGCTGGATGTTATATCATAGGACCAAGGATTTAAAAGGAAAAGACCTTAGATGTCAACTGGTCTAACATTGTCTTTTAACAGATAAATTGAAACTAAGAAAGGAGATATGAACAGGTAGCAAGTGGTGGAACAAAATTTGAATACAGACTTCAAAACCATTTCGGTTTTCTTTTAATCAATTAGGGTTAAGTGACTTGCCCAGAGTCTCACAGCTACTAAGTGTCTGAGGCTTCATTTGAACTCAGGTCCTTTTGATTCAAGGACCAGTGTGTTTTATCTACTTCACCTTTATCTTACTTCACCACCTAGCTGCCCCCAAATCCATTGCTTTTTTTAAAAAGTGGCAATTAATAATTTTGTGCTTATTTTTATTTCATTTTAATTTTCTTAAATGAAGACTGAGTCAATACAGAGTAGTGGATAAAAAGTCACTAGTCTTAGAATCAGAAGAGTACTGAGTCCTGCTTGAGTAAATCTCTTTATCTCTTAAGACTAAAAGTTTCAGAACTATTTCTCTGCTTTGGTAGAGTGTTTTCTTACCAAGTGTTGCCTCAAATTCATAGAAATGTATGTTTTTAACTCACATTCAATGTGTAAATTATTCTTACATGAATGTTGCATCAATCAGGAGTAGCTGCTGGTTTGAAATATTATTGCTGTGACTTCTAAAATCAAGTTTAACTATAATTATTGTTGTTATGATTATCACTACAATAAGAACAAGAAAATATCTAATTTCTATAGATATTTAAATTTTACACAACTTTCTTCAATATGGCATTGGTAGTAAGAATGCTTCTATACCTGCTTTTCTGATAAAAAACTGAGGCTCAATGTGGTCAAGGGACTTTCCCCATGATTAAACATGAAAAATGGGTCTAAGAACCAAAATCTAACTCTAAAACCAGTGCTGTTTAAGACCAAGATTGGAAGCTTATGGTAAAGAAAGTGTACCCTCTCTATTTGACCAAGTTTGGGAGGAATTTTCCCTTTTTTGGAATATTGCAGACCAGGTAATAATTATTCAACTGGATGCCTAAATTTTATATAATCTCTGATACCCTCTTCTTTTCTTGGCTATGGCAATGATCTTCAAAGCAAGAAATATAGGGGATTCATTCAATAAGTGTAATACATTTTCATTATTCTTAAAGAGCATTTATCATAAATGTACCCAGTACAGTATGCACATCTGTACTCTGAAAATCTTTGAAGATGTCACTTGATGTAGCATATAATGTCACTTGGTATTCCATATAAAACTTCTGTGGAGGAAAGATTGGACTGGGCACATGGAGGTATGGACACCAGGTCTTTTCTAAGGCAAGAGCTAAAGGGTCAACTAGATGGTACAATGGGCAGAGTATCGGCTCTTGAAGTCAGGAGGACCTGAATTCAAATCCAGTATCAGACACTTAATACTCACTAGCTGTGTGATCTTAACCACAATTGCATCACAAAAAAAAGAAAGAAAAAAAAAGAAAAGGAAGAGATAAGGAAGAATTGTAGCTGGTCACAGAACTTTGAGCAACAGGAAAAGAAAAGGAACAGAAGTCCAGGATCATCACAATCCATATATATTCCAAATCCTACATGCTTAGTCTTATATAAACAGTTTATAGGGCATTTCTGCTGTTGGGAATTCATCACAAAGATGCACATAAATTCACTTTCATCCAATAAACATATATTAAGTAACTATAAAAGACAATCAATTAGTTCATGATTGAATCAATATTTAATAAGCCCCAATTAAGCTTTACTGGCTCGCATTGGCTTAGATTAGATGAACAGCTACTATAGAAAAGGCAATGGGAATTATAAATATTCCAGTACTCAGTTTTCAAAACAATATTGGGGCAATCATGTGTTGCTGCTGTTGTTCTTCATGATGTCCATCATCATCATCATCATCATCATCATCATCATCATCATCATTATCATCATCATCACCATTATATAGAAAAGAATTCAGGCACAAGCAGTGAGGAATAATGGTTAGAGAGCTGGTCTTGAATTCAAAAAGACTTATTTTCAAGTACCAGCTCTGTCTTGTAATGCTCTCTTGAAATTATAACTTTCGAAGAACCTTCTTCCTACCTTTATCGATCAAGAATATTTATTTATCCTAGAGTTTTCTATGCCAACCAAAACTCAGATCCAGTCTCTGTCTTCATGGTCTGGACAGACAGACAGTATTATAAACATTCTGAGAAGTGTGCTAAAATCATCCTCAAGGGCTTCATGGAGAAATTGTGGCCTCCATTTGACCTTGATAATTGGATTTAGATGGGTTGAGAAGAAAAGCAGAGTCATTTAGAGGAGGGATAAGAAGTGATAAGAATACAGAGACCAATTTTACCCAGCCCTGTTTTAAGATTGGTAATGACAGGACTTGATTCGAACATATGTTTGTGTTCACAGAATCAGCCAGCTACATAAAGACTTCAGATTGAGGAAAGCCCTTAAGGAGGCCATTCTGAAGATTGGTTTTTTGTTCAGAGAGGTATTCAAAATTCTTGAGTAGGTTTATATAACAGTGTCAAGAGTTGGGCTGTAGAAAGTTCTCATTTTAAGAAGGAACAGATAAGTAAACGACCCCATCTAAGGAATCTTCCAATGCCTAAATAGCAATAAACAATAGATTAAGTACCTAGAACCCTGTAGTTCCATTCTAGGAATTAGATAGAAAATTAATGGAAAAAGGGGTGGGTGTTATCCAAATGAAACAAACTCAGCACATGATAGTTGCCACTCATACAGTACCAAGGAGCATAGGACCATGGACTAAGAGCTTGGATTGACTTTAAAAGTAAACCAAACCAATCTTCTCAACTTGCTGATAAAATGACTGTAACCCAAATACATTAAATGATTTGCCCACAATCACACACCTAGTGAGTAGAAGATTCTAGATTTGTTCCCCTGTCTTTTCATTTGAAATCCAGAACTTTTCCCTCTTTGTCAGCATTATCAATGCCTCTGCTTTACTGACATATCCTGTCTCTATTTCAGATAAATATATTCATCTAAGAAAATACAAAATTGGAAATGAAAAAGAGATCCTCTGGTGGAGAGGGGATTTATGACAAAAACCAAGATAGAAAAGTGAAGATGTTGGTTTGACTTATCCACCTTCTTTATAACTTTTATGAGACATCTTGATTGGCAACAAAATATTAATCATTTTCACTACTCTTTTAATAAGAAGCTTTCATGAGCAACACAATAGTAATTTGTCTTGTCTGATATGTTAAGAATCCCATTAATGAATTCAGTTACACAGCCATTACAGAACGCCATTTTAATGACACATGTAATTAAACTTTTCTGATTTGCAAACATCAAGGATGCCTTGTACACAAGAACAGTATTTGATCAGAAAGTAATGAACACCTCCCCTTCTCTAGCCTAAAGCCAAATTGAAAGACTCTGCATGAACTTACATAGGAGGAAGATATTACCATCAAAAAGTATTTCTCATTTCCCTCCTTGAGCTAAGTGCCATGCCAAAGGATCTGGTCAAAAAACCTAACTGAGTCAAAATGTCAAGGGGCCTGTCCTTGAAGATTTCATTAGAGACTCAACAAAATTACATAGATTATCACAAAGAGTATAAAATAGTTTATATGTTCCAATGTTGGGAGAGACTTCAAAGCTGTTAAGCAACCTAGTAAGACATACAAAGAGAGTAAGTACAAATAAATACAGGGTAGATGGAGAGAGGAGCAGATAAGTGACACAGTAGATAGAATATCAGGCCTCAACCAAGAACACTTATCTTCCCTGAGTTCAAATCTGGCCTCGGATGCTTATTAGCTGTGTTACCCTGGGCAAGTCACTTAATCCTGTTTGTCTCAGTTTATTTGTCTGCAAAATGAGCCAGGCAATGAAATGGCAAACTACTCCAGTATCTCTCTACCAAAAATTTCTAAATAGTGTCTCAAAGAGTTAGACACCATTAAAAACAAATAGTCACAAAAAATTGAGAGGAGGTGCTCAATGATTTGAGTGCATCAGGAAATGATTCATATAGAAAGTGGTGTTTGAGTCAAATCTTGAAGGAAAAAAAGAGAGATTGTTTTGAATGGAGCTATATTCCATACATGGAGGATAACCAGAATAAAGGAACAGAGATAGAAGATGTAGTTTTATATATTAGGACAAAGACAAGCCAGTTTAGCTGGATCACAGACCATGAAAAGAGAAATAATGTTCATGATTTAGAGGATGGAAGGATACATTTGGTCTAGATTGCAAACTGATTAAAGAGAAATTTATAAATTTAATTTTAAGATTTTTCAATTAGCTGCATTTTCTCTTTCCCATCTTCTGCCAATGTGTATGTGTGGGGGGGGGGCAATGGAGGGAGAAGATAAAGACTAAAAAAAACATTATAACTAATATGTACAATCAAGTCAAACAAATCTCACATTCTGTGTAATCAGTCCATCACATCTCTGTCAGAAGGTGTTTGCCATTCTTTATCTTCAGTCTTCTGTAATCATGTTTGGTCACTGAATTAATTAGTCACATAATAACTTAGTGAATCAAGAAAGAAATTACCTTTCATAACTATAGATAGGTCTTAAAAACACAGAAAATCCCTGGGGGAGGGGAAGGATAATTTTGTTTAAACAAAATTCAAAAAATTATGAGCAAACAAAACCAAAGCAATTAAGCAAAGAAGATAAAGAATTAACTTGGAATAAAATCTTTGTGTATGTTTTTATTTCCTTTTTACGATACATAATGACTCATTAAAGTTTATAACAATATGAGCCATTCCCTGATTAATAACTAGTCAAAGCAGATGAAGAAGCAGTTCTAAAGAGAAAATACCCAAGCTATTAGTAACCATATTGGGGGTAGGAGGAATTGATCTAAATTGCCAATAATTTAAGAAATAACAATTAAAGCAACTCTGAGGTTCTACCTCACAACTACCATGTTGTTTGTTTGTTTGTTTTTTTAATTGATTAAAATGGACAAATAAGAAATCTTGGAAGGTTTACAGGGAAATTCTCACATTGGTAAATTCTTTTGGTGGAACTATGAATCAATCTTCCCATTGTAGGTTTTTTTCTTAGCTTTATATTTTTACTTTTATTTGACTGATTCTTGATGTTTCATTGAGTCATTCTCTTCCATTTGTCCAATTTTAATTTTTAATGAATCATTTTCTTGTTAGCTTTTTTACCTCCTTTTGCATATGGCCAATTGTACTTTCAAAGGAGTTGTTTTGTTCTGTGATTTTTTTTTCCTACTTCACCAAGTCTATTTTTAAGGAGTTATTTTCTTCAGTATATTTTTTCCATTAAATCAAATTTCTTTTTTAAGGAGTTGTTTTTTTTTTTTTCAGTCAATTTCTGTGCTTCTTTTTCCAAGCCATTGGCTTCTCCTCTACCCTCTCCCCGCCAACAAAAACTCTCATTAATCTTCAGCACAGCCCTCATTTCTTTTCCCTATTTTTCTTCTATCTCTCTATTAAGGTCCTTTTTGAGCTCTTCCAAGAGAGCCTTTTCAGCATATGACCAGATCATATCCTGCTTTGAGGCCTTGCATGTAGACATTTTGTCATTGCTATCCTCTCATTACAGTAGCTTTCTTTGGTCAGAACTGAGTGTGACAATTGGAGTGAAGGTCTCTCAGGACTATAGACTAAATTAAACAAAGCCTGAGGGTCTAAGTTTTGGCTTCCAGGGTGGAAGGGAAAGTAGAAGGTAGTCTGATTTATAAGTTGTCAACATTCCAATCCCTAAATAAGGAAGTAAAGCATATATAACCAATTAGAATGTATGGAAAGGAAAAGAGGGGTGGGCTTGGGACTTTCTTTGTTCTGGACTGTATAAAGTTCCCAGGGATGTACCGGACGGCAGGCTCTCCCAACTCTGGACTACTTATTTGATCCACTGTGGGACCGCCTGGTACTCATGAGTTCCTGAATAAAGTCTTTGTTCTATACCTTGAGATGCCTCTGAAGTATTGATTGTTAAGATGAGGGTCTAAATATCCCACACAAAACTCTTTTTGCTTTTTTGGTTCATTTAAAAAAAAATCGAGCTCTGCTCCCATCTCTCAAGTTTTGGTTTTGGTTTGGGTGGGAGAGGAGGAAGAAGTGGAGGGGGGTGCTTTATAAGGGGGGTAGGGTCTTCTCACTGACTTTCCACTGCACTGGGCCAGCTGTGCTGCAGGTTTTCCCTCCTCAGTGGCAGTCCCTAGTCCTACCTGTTATGTTGGGGTTTGGAGGCTCAGAATTTGCCTTTGTGGTTGCCCTGCTGACTGCTGATCCACTGGTCCTCTGAATCAGAATAGAGTAGTTAACCCTACTGTACTTTGGCTAAGAGCCTCCTGCTTAAGTAAGTCATTCACCTCAGTTTTTTAAAGTTTACCTCAGTTTACCTCAGTTTCCTAAAGTATACAGCTGTGCCTGCACTGGGCTGCAACATTTCCCCCTGCCCAATTCAGACAGACATTTCCTGATATCTTAAGACCTTCCTAGATATCTTAAGCTGGAAAATTATTACACTCTCCAAAATCCATTCAGAGCCTTGATTCTGAGGGAAACTGGGACAAGCTCAGGCAATGTTCTGGCTTCTCTCTGCCACCTTGGCTCATGCTGGTCAACTTATTGAATGAGATGGGAAACTAAGGACTTCTCAGAGTAATGACTGCAAGAGATTGGTAGGGTTTTTCATTGGGGATCCTATTGCAGGAAAAGAAGCTTTTTAGAATATCAAAGGCAGACCAGGCTGACTGGAACCTATCTGCTAGTTACTGATTTGCAAAAGGGTCTGGTTGATATCAGCGGGCCTTGAGTGGGCAGGAAGTGCTTTGTTCTGGAGATTGGCAGGTTCTGGGAGTGGGCCTCCTTTTCTCTCTCTATAAGTATGGGCTCAGGTGAGCAGGGGGGTGCACTCCTTCCTCTCCTTGGCTCAGCCCAGAGATGAATGACTGTCTCAAGGAATTTCGAGAAATTCAAATAAACTTCTAATCTTCACTTTGAGAAATCTCTGAGTAATAATTTTGAATCGGGAATCGTATTTTTATCCCACACACTATTCTGAAAAGCAATTTGGACCTTTGTCCCAAAAGTTATTAAACTACTCATTCCCTTTTTACCAAAATATGTCATTAATATCCCTCTACCTTCAGAGTCCATATAAAGTAGAACAGTAACTTTATAGGCAGAAATATCTGTTGCAGTTCCTTTTCTGGTGGTAATTACCTGAACAAATTATGGAATATGGTTGTAATATAATACTCTTGTTGCAGAACAAATATAAAAGAATTATCAGAAAAATCTAGGAAGACTTGTATTAATGATCAAAGTGAACAGAACCAGGAGAGACATTTATAGTATAACATAGTAAAAACAACCATCATTTAAAGGATTTTGCTGTTGGGTTAATAGGAAGTCAACTGACATTTATTGAGTGTTTGTGGGAAGGGAAGATGAAGACAAGAAAACCACAAATATGATAATGGTGATCTGCTTCTAAGAGCCTCTATGAAATATAATGTGCAAGCACATAATACTGTGTTTAAAAACTAAGTTCAGATTCCATCTTTATCGATCATGTAATTTTGTTCCTGAACAAGTCACTTAATCCTGTTTGCCTTAGTTTCCTTATTTGTAAAATGACCTGAAAAAGGTAATGTCAAAAAAATTCAGAATGGCTTCATGAATAGTCAGAAAGGACTGGAAACCTAACAGTGGTAGCTTGGTGAGCTCCTTCTAGGTATGTTTTGAGAGCAGATTGTTCAGCAGGCCCCCTTGGGCAAGAGATTTGCATTTCAGTAGGTGATCCTTGCTTGGTGAGCCAATGTTCATTATGCATCATTACTTAAGAGGGATTTTCCTGCTCATCAATGTTGAATAAAATAAAAACATTCCAGGAATCCTGTGCTAATTCATGAAAGAATTCAAACTTCTCCCAAAAGTCAATTCATGGTATATAAAAAGCACCCCAGGGAATTAGTTGGGGGGAAAGAGGGAATTAGTTGCTCTTAGTTTATATTTCATCTTTAAAAAAAAAAAGAAAAAGAAAAATCAGTAGTATCTACACAAGAGCATGTTCCCAGGAGCTACCAGGGGGACTGCTTGTGATTTGTTTATCCCTTGCTCTGGGGGCATAGCCATTTATTTACTGCAGCATGATGAATGTGAGAGCAGAAGTAATTGCTATTTAATATTGCCTAGCATACTCCAAAGCCTGATTTTAATTTTAAATGTCCAATTCAGGAGGCTATGGTCCCATTCCTGGAAGGATCCCCAGTTTGGCTTGGGATCAAACTGTCATCCCTAGATATTGTCATAGAAGCTGGTTCTGATCTTCAATAGTTCAGAGACATTCATTCAAGTGTTTGTATTTCATGGAAACTATTGTACTTGTTATTCAGTCTTTTCAGTCATGCCCAACCCTCCATGACCCTATTTAGAATTTTCTTGGTAAAGTTACTAAAGAGGTTTGCCATTTTATTCTCCAGCTCATTTTCAGATGAGGACGCTAAGGTAAACAGAGGGAAGTTACTTGCCCAGAGTCTCATAGGCAGTAAGTGTCTGAGATCAGATTTAAACTCAGATCTTCCGGACTCAAGACCTGGCCCTCTATCAATGTGCTATCTGGCTGTCCCTTCCTAATAATTAACAATCTCAGATCTCCCTCCCTACAGGTATTTACACACAGTTTGGATGACTACTTGTCAGAAAAATTGTCAAGGAGATTCTAGATCAGGGAATGTTGGTCTAGATGGTCTCTGAGACCCTTTCCAATTCAGATTCTATGAATGTGTGGTTAAAAGTCTCCAATTCTACCAGAAATAAGGTTTACCCAAGTGATAAGAATGAATACAAAGACTGCCAGTACAAGCATTTTCTTATCATGCTTTGAGATAACTGTCTCACTGGTTTACATTTCTAGTGTTCCATTTCTCACCTCTCTGCATTGGTATTGGAGGTCCTCAATTATCGGAATGTTCTCCCTCCTTGTCTCTATCTTTTACAATCACTTGTTTCCTTCCCAAACTCAGCTAAAGAACCACTTAGTACAAGAAGCTCTTCCTGACCTCAGGCCATGCTCCACACCCTCATTACCTTGCACCTATTTTCTATGGGTTTTATATGTGCTTCTTCCTGTTCATGTTGATTCCTTCAAGGGACTGTTTCATTTCTGTCTCTTTTTAATTATTTATTCACAGTACCTGAATATATAAGTAGGTGCCTAATACATGTTTGTTGAATTATATTGAAGCAAAAAGTGAGCCTTTCTTTGAAAAAGTTATAATCTTAAGGATTCATTGTAATGAACATGCAAAGGATTTGTTCCTGTTCAAATTAATGAAAGTTCTAAACTGGAACAGGTCCTAAATTAGATGAAGTTTACTGCTATAAATATACAAAATAATCAATATCTTCTAGTAGAATGTGGATTCTCATCAAATGGGAGTATGTTCTTCCATTGCAAACCTATTTGTGCTGCTCATCATCTATAATTCTTGTCCATGTCTTGCCATGTCTTCCCATAAGTTCACCTTAGGCAACTAAGCAGAGGACATTTCCCAAGTTTTGGTGTCATCCTCAGGATATCAGTGGGGCATGAGCTATATGAGGTTGACAAGCTTTGAAGCTTATATTCTCTATTTTATGTCTGTTGTCTAAGCTGTACTCAGTTGCAGTAGAGCAAGGGTACTATAAAGACTGTGAAATCATTTGCTAAGGCAACTACAGAGAATGATGAACTGAACACTAGATACAACAAACTCCCACTGCTTGAGTTCAATATTGATAATATTATTATAAATGATGCTATTATAAATATCCAAATGTTCCTTGGCTCTTGATAGAAAAAAGGTTCCCCATCCCTGCAACTCTCAAAGCCCATCTACCAATCTGTAAAGATGTAGAGTAGTAATTGCTTGACAAGCACTTGATGTTGACTAATTGGTGAATGAAGTTAGGGATCCTTGACATATTAACATAAATGCATTTTTTATTTTTAAATATTAATAAGTATGTTTGATTAAGCTTCGTTCATGCCCATACTGGAGAAATTGAATTCATTACAACAAACAGAGCTTTCTGTTCTTAAAATTGTTGCATTTATAAGATTAAATGCATTGATTATAATATATCCTCTTCCCATTCACCCCGAAAGAGGAAGACTCCTAGAACAAATGAATAGATGAATAAATTAATCAATAAATGAAAAATATTTTATGGAGAACCTACTATATTCCCTGCACTGAGTATACAAAATCAAGATTATCCCTATCCTCAAAGGAAGTTTGCATTTTAATAGATGAAAGCAATACATAGAAGGGAATGGTAATAAAGAAAGGGTATTTTGATCTAGAAAATCATTATGGAAAACCAGCAGAACCTAAAGGAACCAGTTGACACATACTTTCCAGAATCAATTCTGTTGTTGATTTTATTGTAATTCCTAGAAAAACAAAAGCAAAAGAGAAATATCATCAGTGATGGAGAGTTATGTGTTAGATAGAAGATAATTGAGAGAAAGATGACTGATACGGATAAACTAAATAGGATGTGAAGCAAAGTCTGCCCCATCTACCCACACATAGTGGATTGCATGAATGTATGAGCTCACTCAAAATCCGTTTCAGCCTGAGCACAGAAGTGCCAAAATGGAATAGTTTAAGACCCCTATGGAATGGTCTCTTTAGGTTCGTTCAGTGATCTCACAAGCAGATGGCGATCAGATGGCCAAGCTGAATTCTGGAAGAGATGTGAACAGGAGGCTTTGACATCTGTAGTCTAGAAAGCAATAGCAGTGTGAGCTTCTTTGTGTGATTCACTCTGTAATCTCAGTTTCTTCATGTGTTTTAGAAGGACAGTAATAGCAGAGTCACCTATCTTGCAAAGTTAGGGGGATCAGTTGATATCATTTCCTGGGAGTAGCTAGGTGATGTGGCTCTGAAGTCAGAAGGACCTGAGTTCAAATCCAGCCTCAGATACTTAACACTCACTAGCTCTGTGAGCCTGGGCAAGTCTCTTAACCCCTCCCCACCACAAAAGTCTTCTTTCTGGTCACACAGATTCTTAAACTCAGGGTAAGATTAAACTTTTCCTTTTCTCTTGCTCATTCACATTAAATTAATTGCCCAGGCTTTTTGATTCTGTCTCTACATGATCTCTTTAATCTTTCCTTTTTTCTCTCAGGACCACCATTCTAATTTCAATCCTTTATTAGCTTTTGTTTGAACTAGGCTCTTAATTTTGATCCCTGTTTCTAGCCTCTCCCCTTCCATTCTATCCCCTACCTAGCTATAAAAATAATCTTAATAAGGCACTGGTCTGCCTATGTTACTCATCTGCTCAAGAGCCTTCTAACTTTGAAAAGTAACCGTGTAAACAAAATTAAAAGAAAATGCAACAAGATCTATTCTATGGCTATCTCCAAAAGGGATATCCTTAACCAAACAAGTAATAAAGTTGATCCCAAAATATAAAATGTCATGAAAGGGAAAGAACTTGACAGGATTGGGAAGGGATATTTATGAAAAATCTTTGATTAAATTCTGTTTTCAAGAGATGCAATTCATCTATACAATTATATTAGATTGAGTCATTTTGTGATGGTTAAATTGTCAAATGAAAAGAAAAAGCAACTTTTAAAGACTTGTAAACAATTAACAATGATATAAAATATTGCTTTCAATCACTAATAATAAAATATATATATGTATAAATAAAATAGAAGTCAAATTAATATGAGCTTTCATCTTATTCCCAATAAACAAGTAAAACTGACAAATGATAGGAATAAACACTATTGTGGCACAGATTGTGGAAAAGATAGACACTAATATATTATTGGTGAAGAACTCAATTAGTCCAACAAGTCTGGAAAGCAGTTTGGAATTATGTTAAGAAAATGCTTAAAATGTTGATCACCCTTAATCCAAGAGTCCTTCTATTAGGTTTTTATGACAGGTAAGTCAAAGTCAGAAAGAAAGAAAGGTCCCATCATAATATCACTTTTTTGCTAATAATGAACTGGAAACAAAGTGAATTGCCACTGATTTTGGAATGACTAAAGGAATTGGCACATGAAAATAATTGAATATTTCTATGCCATAAGAAATGATAAATATGAAAAATTTAGAAAGTTATATAAAGACATATAAACTGATACACAACTAAGTAAGCCGAACCAGAAAAAATATATATACAAAATAGATACTAAAATGTCAGTTGAAAGAATAAAAATATTAATGACAGAATCTTAATATGCTTTAATTTTGATGAATAAGCTTGCCTCCAGATAGGAGAGGAAAGAGTGAATCCCTATCTCTTCTTTCAGAGATGGGGGACTATGCTTTTGGAATATAATATATGTCAGATTCTGTTGATTTGTTGGTTAAATTTTCTGATCTGCTTCCCCCCTTTCCCCCTGTCTTTGTCTTCTTTATTCTTTACTATAAGGAATGATTGAGGGAAGAGACATATTTGAAATTTAAGGTGATATAAAAATAAGATAAAAAAATTAAAGACAAATGAGTGAAAGGGGCATTGGAAAGCTAACAATTAAGTTATAGAAGATGGACTTTTGCAGGTCCTTTGCCAAAGATTTTAATATATATTCACTGACAGATTCTCTACAGATTTAAAGGGGATAAT
>JAJPUD010003820.1:0-54701 GCA_023553655.1 Myrmecobius fasciatus | reverse complement strand
ATAGGATAAATTATATGACAAATACAATACATGTATACATATATACAGTTATCTTACTGCACAAGAAACATCAGATCTAGAAAGAGAAGAAGAAAAAAACAACCTAAGAAGGAAAACAAAATGCATGGAAATATTCACAGAAAGCGTTAAAATGCTGTGTTGTGGTTCACTCTCAGTTCCCACAGGCCTCTCTCCGGATGTATATGACTATCTTCATCGCAGAACAACTGGTTTGAATCACATCATTGTTGAAGAGAACCATGTCCATCAAAATTGATCATCATATAGTCTTGTTGCTGTGTATAATGTTCTCCTGGTTCTGCTGATTTCACTCAGCATCAGTTCATGCAAGTCTCTCCAATCCTCTCTGAAATCCTCCTGTTGGTCATTTCTTACAGAACAATAATATTCCATAACATTCATATACCATAATTTATTCAGCCATTCTCCAATTGATGGGCATCTTTTCAATTTCCAGTTTCTTGCCACTACAAAAAGGGCTGCCACAAACATTTTTGCACATGGGGGTCCCTTTCCCTCCTTTAAGATCTCTTTGGGATATAGGCCCAGTAGAAACACTGCTGGGTCAAAGGGTATGCACTGTTTGATAACTTTTTGAGCATAGCTCCAAATTGCTCTCCAGAATGGTTGGATCCGTTCACAGTTCCACCAACAATGTATCAGTGTCCCAGTTTTCCCACATCCCCTCCAACAGCTATCATTATCATTTCCTGTCATTTTAGCCAATCTGACAGGTGTGTAGTGGTATCTCAGAGTTGTCTTAATTTGCATTTCTCTGATCAATAGTGACTTGGAGCACCTTTTCATGTGACCAGAAATAGTTTCAATTTCTTCGTCTGAAAATTGTCTGTTCAAGACAATTTTCAGATGATGAAATTAAAACCATCTCTAGTCATATGAAAACTTGCTCCAAATCACTATTGATCAGAGAAATGGAAATTAAGACAATTCTGAGGTACCACTACACACCTGTCAGATTGGCTAAAATGACAGGAAAAGATAACGATGAATGTTGGAGGGGATGTGGGAAAACTGGAACACTAATACATTGTTGGTGGAACTGTGAACGGATCCAACCATTCTGGAGAGCAATTTGGAGCTATGCTCAAAGAGTTGTCAAACTGTGCATACCCTTTGACCCAGCAGTGTTTCTACTGGGCTTATATCCCAAAGAGATCTTAGAAGAGGGAAAGGGACCCACCTGTGCAAGAATGTTCGTGGCAGCCCTTTTTGTAGTGGCTAGAAACTGGAAACTGAAGGGATGCCCATCAATTGGAGAGTGGCTGAATAAATTATGGTATATGAATGTTATGGAATATTATTGCTCTGTAAGAAACGACCAGCAGGACGATTTCAGAGAGGCCTGGAGGGACTTGCATGAACTGATGCTGAGTGAAATGAGCAGAACCAGGAGATCATCATACACAGCAACAACAGTATTACATGATGATCAATTCTGATGGACATGGCTCTCTGCAACAAAGAATTGTCTCAAACCAATTCCAATTGTTCACTGAAGAAAACCATATACACCCAGAGAGAGGGATATGAAATATGGACCACAACGTAACATTTTCATGATCTCTATTGACATTTGCTTGCATTGTGTTGCCTTTCTCTGATTCTTTTTTTTTCTTGTAGATAGGATTTTTCTTGCATAACTTCTCAAGCATTTCAACATTATTAATATGTAGTGGACTTCCTGCCATCTAGGGGAGGGGAGGGGACTGGGGGTAAAATTTGTAATGGAAAGCTCTGTAAAGATCAATATTGGGAAACTACCCATATACATATCATACAAATAAAAAGCTTAAAAAAAAAAAGAAAGAAAATTTTCTGTTCATATCTTTTGACCATTTATCCATTGGAGAATGGCTTGAATTCTTATATATTTGAGTCAATTCTCGATATATTTTAGAAATGAGGCCTTTATCAGAATCTTTGGATTTAAAAATATTTTCCCAGTTGACTGCTACCCTTCTAATCTTGTCTGCATTCATTTTGTTTGTACAAAAATTTTTTAACTTGATATAATCAAACTTATCTATTTTGTGATTAATGATGACCTCTAGTTCTTCTTTGGTCACAAATTGCTTCCCCCTCCACAGGTCTGAGAGGTAAACCATCCTACATTGTTCTAATTTGTTTATAATATCATTCTTTATGCCTAGATCATGAATCCATTTTGAGCTTATCTTGGTATATGGTGTTAGGTGTGGGTCAATGCCTAATTTCTTCCATACTCGTTTCCAATTATCCCAGCAGTTTTTGTCAAATAGTGAGTTTTTATCCCAAAAACTGGGGTCTTTGGGTTTATCAAACACTAGATTACAATTGTCATTGAGTATTTTGTCCTGTGAACCTAACCTATTCCACTGATCCACTACTCTGTTTCTTATCCAGTACCAAATGGTTTTGGTGACCACTGCTTTATAATATAGTTTTAGATCTGGTGCAGCTAGGCCACCCTCATTTGCATTTTTTTCATTAATTCCCTCAAAATTCTTGACCTTTTGTTTTTCCAGATGAATTTTGTGGTTATTTTTTCTAGTTCAGTTAAATAATCTCTTGGGAGTTTGATTGGTATAGCACTAAATAGATAGATTAGTTTAGGTAGTATTGCCATCTTTATTATATTCACTCGACCTATCCAAGAGCACTTGATATTTTTCCAATTGTTTAGATTTGACTTTATTTGTGTGGAGAGTGTTTTGTAGTTTTGCTCATATAGATCCTGACTTTCCCTTGGCAGATATATTCCCAAATATTTTATACTATCGATAGTTATTTTGAATGGAATTTCTCTTTGTATCTCTTGCTGTTGCATTTTGTTGGTGATGTATAAAAATGCTGATGATTTATGTGGATTTATTTTGTATCCTGCAACTTTGCTAAAGTTGTGGATTAATTCTAATAGTTTTTTAGTTGATTCTCTAGGGTTCTCTAAGTAGACCATCATATCATCTGCAAAGAGTGATAATTTGGTTTCCTCATGACCTACTCTAATTCCTTTAATCTCTTTTTCTTGTCTTATTGCCAAGGCTAACATTTCTAATACAATATTGAACAGTAATGGTGATAGTGGACAACCTTGTTTCACCCCTGATCTTATTGGGAATGGTTCCAGTTTATCACCATTACATATGATGCGAGCTGATGGTTTTAAATAGATGCTACCGACTATTTTAAGGAAAAGTCCATTAATTCCTATACTCTCTAATGTTTTTAATAGGAATGGATGTTGGATTTTATCAAATGCTTTTTCTGCATCTATTGAGATTATCATATGTTTTTTGTTAATTTGATTATTAATATAGTCAATTATGTTAATAGTTTTCCTAATATTGAACCATCCCTGCATTCCTGGTATAAATCCTACTTGGTCATGGTGTATTATTCTGGGAATGATTTTCTGTAATCTCTTTGCTAATATTTTATTTAAGATTTTTGCATCAATATTCATTAAGGAGATTGGTCTATAATTTTCTTTCTCTGTTTTTGTTTTACCTGGTTTAGGTATCAGTACCATGTCTGTATCATAAAAGGAGTTTGGTAGGAGTCCTTCATTCCCTATTTTTTCAAATAGTTTATATAATATTGGAGTTAACTGTTCTTTAAATGGTTGGTAGAATTCACCTGTAAATCCATCTGGTCCTGGGGATTTTTTCTTAGGGAGTTGATTAATGACTTGTTCTATTTCTTTTTCTACTCACAATCTTTCAACTGGATATTTAATGTCCAATTAATGTAACACATGTAAGGGGGTAATAACCTATGTAGTCCAGGAAACCTGCATTATCAGGCTCTCCAAAGGGAGGAAAAAACTCAATATAATGAAAATTGTGTTGGTAATTTTAAAAGCTACTGTAACTTCCAGGATCTAGCTTGGTATTTTGTTGCTAAGTAAGCTTTTTTCTCCCAGGTCTTCATAATATTCTATTATTAAATACTCAACTCAACATCAAAGAGACACCCTGGCATACCATAAAGAGTACTTTACCATGTAATGCTGGAGAAACTGAGGCAAGATAGAGATTAGAGATTTTTAATAATTTTAATAGTGGAGAGTTTGGACTGGCAGCCATATTAGCCATCATTTTCTTATTTCAAAGTATCCATTGACAAGTAGGGATTCCAGAGACTCTTATAGGGCTCTAACAATTGGAGAAACAAAGGCAAAGGGGAGTAGAGCACTGGAGGGATAGAAGTTCCAGGAAAGGACTATAAATTCAGTTCTGACAGGTTGGGGGTACAGAGGAAGGATCATAAATTCTAATAAGTGAAGAAGCTAGAGATAGGAGGTCTGAGACCAGAAAGATAAGGGGGTTGTCTAGGTATTTGAGATAAGCCATCTGGAGTTTTATGGCTCTTTGGAATACCAGTGGCCAGAGCTTCACAGCTCTAATTATCTCAGTCCTAATGGCCAGGAAGGGGGGTTTCCACTGAGGCAGAGCAATTAAGGGAAATTGAGGCAGAACAAAACAGGGGAACTGAGGCATAACAACCAGAAGTTCAGATCCCGCTTCAGACAATTCCTTGCTGCCTGAAATAAGTTGATATAATCAAAGAGTTAGAATTAGAAGAGCACTTAATCCAATTTTCTTATTTTATAGATGAGGGAACTGAGACACAGGAGCTACAGTTATACCAGTTGTAAACAGAATATGAAATTTTACTAAATTCCTTCCACTACAGTTCTCCTTGTCATTTAATCTCTATTGTCATTTAATATCTCTAATTTCCAATTATTTTATTTGTTAAATGTGGGTGGTGTCTGCAGGCCTTGCCTCATAGGGTTATTTTAAGACTCAAAAAATAATATACATAAAACATTTTTTTTATTTTAAAGGACTTTAAAAACATCACTTATCATCATTAGTCTTTATTTCCCAAATTGCCATACCTTGCCCAAGATAGTCTGGAATCTCTACCTCTCTGTAAATG
This sequence comes from Myrmecobius fasciatus, assembly GCA_023553655.1. Taxonomy (NCBI): domain Eukaryota; kingdom Metazoa; phylum Chordata; class Mammalia; order Dasyuromorphia; family Myrmecobiidae; genus Myrmecobius; species Myrmecobius fasciatus. The sequence goes on along the minus strand of JAJPUD010003820.1, from coordinate 49,736 downwards.
ATAAATATAATGACATCGGTGATACTCTTTTCATGAGTGAGGGTTGCTGGACAATTCTGACTGATGTTACCTTGGGACAACAACCTAAGTCTCAAATCAAAACTTATGGTTCTCCTTTTACTCTGAGTGCTTATCCAACATGGATCCCCCCCAAAAATTGTGCCATTTCCAAAGTCCTGACTTTTTAAATAATCTGACCTAGACTTTTAATCTAGCCCTAGAAAAAGAGTATGATACTCAGTGATTAAATGCTTCTTACAGAACACCGATTATTTACGAATGTAGCATGATATTCTAAAACCTAAGAATTATAAATTTCCTCTGCATCTGTGTGGTAATATAATGTATTTTTCTCTTATTTTCATTGAAAAAACTAAGTGATATAAAAAAATTCTCATTAGAGGCACAACACATGCTTTCTCACACTAGCTTATTTCTATTTCCTTTGAAAGAGATCTAGTTCCTATATCACCAAATCTCCATATTTGGTGCTTTTTGAGTTTGCCAGTATAATAAGGGCAATAATAAAAGCAGAAAAGCAAAACCCATCACAAGTAAGCATTTGCAGAAGTATTTTGAAGGATTTGTTAAAAGCATCAAATGCCTCTCAATACTTAAACAGTATAAAACCAAGAGCAAATAGTTTTAATGAAGCATATGTTCTTAGCCAACTTGTCTTTGAAAGTGAGTTATTAAAGGGTCTTGGAAGAAAATGATTTAAAAGCTCATGACTCATTTAACTTTTATTGTCTTTCTATGAATCAGTCATGAATCCATTGTTAAAGGAAGAAAGGCATTTGATTAGTGTAGAGAAACCATTTTCAAAGTGATTATCCTGTTGTTGGGTCTGCATTATAATAATCTCATTAAATGCTTGAATACATTTTGTTTTAAAACCTTAGAAAACACTGTATTTGAAAGACTTCATAGCTAAGTCTTCTCTCCCACAGACTAATTTTAAAGCTTATATTCACATCTGAATAACTGTACATTTTGAAACTGAGCAAAATTCAAACCACTATTTTTTAAATAAGGTTTATGGATACAAATGTTGACATCATGATAACTCAGTCAACATTTCCTAATTAGAATAAGATCCCAGAATTTACCCCAGTGACTAATTGACAATAATAATAAAAGCCATTATTATTAGCAGTTTTTCTCAAATAGCATCTTTTAAAAATTGTGACATACTTATACATATGATTTTGTCTGATAGAGGAAGAAATTGTGGTTAACAGAATTTAAGTGGCTAATCCCTGATGGCCTACCAAGCAAATGGTTGAGGCAAAATTCAAATTCAGAACTTCCTTTTTCCTAATTCAATGCTCTCCTAAGCCAATCAAATCATTTTATTATCATGATGCTTTTGCCAATTCTGGTCCCCACAAAGAAGTCCTCTTTCCTTCTTCAAACCATTTCCATTACATCTGAATTCAACATGGCTCAAAATTTACCTTCCCTAGGAAGCCGCCTTTATTTTTTGCTACTATATTGATCTTTTATGTCCAATTACTTATCTTTATTGCAGAGTTTGAACTAAAATCTTTTGCACATAGTCATATATTGCTTCCAAAGTCAACCTACTTGTGTTATTGTCTCATTTAGCCTTTGAGCTCTATGAGATCAGGACACAGGAATCTTTTTTGAATCTTTCACTGTATAGAAGAACATATTTGGTGTCAGAGAGCATAATGATGTTCTGAGGTAGAGTTGAACACATGGGGTCTTAGCTACAGTATATGCATGGTAGAAAAAGGGAGGAAGATAGAAATATCTATCCCCCTTGGACTGCAGAAAATACATGAGTCAAATTAGAAACTGATTGTATCAGCATTTTGATTAAAGGCTCCATTTAACTATGGCATTTAAGGGAGTGAGAAAAGAGTAGAGCCCATTTATCATTTTTCAGACTGATTTGTACATAATGGTGGATGGAGAGAATGTCTTGAGAATAAAAGCAAACACATCCTGTAAGATTGGGAAGAGGCTTCTGTGTTCTGTATTCTTGCACTTTATGAAAAGTATAATGTACTCCTGGGTGCTTTTTGGAATTCAACTTCATTGTTTATGCTGCTTCAGAGAATAAACATGCCCCAGAATAGAGGGAATAATGAAAATAGGAGAGACAACAAATTGGGGAGGGGTGGGTGAGGGGAGAAACTCACTGGATTTGAAGTGAGAGATCTAGATTCCTGACTGTCACACATTATGTAACTTCAGACAAATTGTCTAACATGTAGAACTCTATTTCCTGACAAAAAAAAAATAGAGATATTTTACTAGGTCACTTCAGAAATCTCTTTCAACTCTAAAATCTTTGATCTGAAATCCACAGCCCATGGATACAATTCAGTATATCCATAAATTTGGATGGAAATAAATTATATCTTTATTGACTTTAAATGAAATTTGCCATTTCTTTTGGTTATTTTAAAGCATTATTTAAATAAGAGTTCTATAAGTTTTATCACACTGCCAAAGGCAGACCCACAAAAAGGTTAATAACCTTTTTATTCTAGGGCAGCTAAGTAGTGCATGGAAAGAACTGAATTCAAATCTGGTCTCAGACATTAATTTTCTGAGTGACCCCAGGCAAGTCACTTAACCCTGTTTGCCTCAGTTTCCTCATCTGTAAAATATGCTGCAGAAGGAAATGGCACACCACTAACAGTATCTTTGCCATGAAAACCCCAAGTGACTCACAGAGATGAACATGACTAAAAATTACAGTGCAATAACAACTCTCCTTGTTTACCTCATGATCTTAAGACAGACTTGATGAGCATACACCTTGACAACAGGGCACAGAGTATATGAGCAAAGTTCAGTAAGTGGTTTGCACATAAAATCTCTGCCACTCATCCACTCACCCTTGGACTTTGCACTAATCATTGAGGATAGAACACTAAGTGAATGTACTATGTATATTTTGGATCGAATTTGCTATAGAAAGGTATCAGCCCCTGACATCAACTACTATATGGAGATATTAAAGTTACTATCACAATATTCTTTAACTGCAAAAGAGAAAACTGTGTCATTGGCTTAGGAGACTGGAGGACCTCGCTGAAACCTTATTTGGTTCAGTTCTCCTCTCATTCATGAGGCATTCCTCATTCAGGCAGACTTTTCATAGCTGATGAGGATAATACATTAGGCTGTTTTTAATAGAGCTTGAATATTGCTTGTGTTCCCTTTGAAACACAAAGGGAACACAAGAGGAGGTAATTGATTGCAGAATGGAAGGATATATTAGCCCTTATTGTCCTCATTCCTAGCAAGCACCAGATGATTGATTAAGGTAAAAAGTAGAATAGAGTCTGAGAGTCTTTTCTGAGGGTCACTTTAGTTTCCTACCACTACCAGGAATTACATAGAACTGTACTCATCTGTTGTTTTTCAAATAGGAGATTGCAGGCCTTCCCTTCTAGGATGTTAGGTAAGGATTATTTGCCTATTTTAGCACTGAATAGACAATTGAGTGGCAGCAGAACTGTACCCCAATGTGAGGGCAAAAATGGTACATCCGCAGAGATGAAAGAGTATTCCCCATAAGAGGAGTTGAAGACTTTGGCCATTAACATGCTTCTTCTTGTTCCTTCTCCTATTTTCATAATCTCCTTATATCAGTCTCTTCTATCCCTTTCTTTCCTCTAGTCCCTAATGAAGAGGTGCCTTCTTCTTTCATAAACTTTGTATGTGCCCTGTAAACACCTTCCGTATGTACCTTGTTCAGGTCAATGTTGTCTCTTCATTTGGAATGTAAGCTCCTTCAGGTTAGCCATTTCCACTTTTATTTTTATCCCTAGTGCAGAAGGTAGCAAAAGTAATGTTTCTGGGTTGATTGCTTTATTGACTCTCTTAATATCTACTGACTGAACATAAGAAAATGAAGCCAAAAGAAATCATATTAATTGTCCAAGATCATAAAGTGAATTAATGATACTCCCTACTTGTCTCACCTTCTAGCTGTAGATTTTTCCTTCTCATCACTTTTTCATAATAAATGTCCTTAGTAAACTATGTCTATTCTCCAAACCTTCCTCCTTAGTTTTCTGATGAGAGACTACCACATTTTCCACAGGAAAGGATATGCTAGTTCTCATCTAACCAATCCAAACCAATCATTTTGGAGACAGGCAACATGCCCAGTTATGACATGGGCATGTTAGCTCTGGTCTATAGGAAGATCTGTGAATCAAAGACTCACCCCTTGTTTGTAATTATTTTTAAAGGGCTCACATGGGAAAGAAGCAGCATTCACATCCCTAGAGCAGATATATAGATTATGTGTAGGAGACTTTAATAGATAAGTAAGGTCATCCAAGACACTAGGCTGTCAGTTAAAATATGAATCACCTTAAACTGCTCTCTTGCTGAAAGACCATTCTGGATAAGCTTAAAGCTATTTAGTTTGTAAGCAGTGTGGTGATTTAAAACTGTATGAGGTCACAATGTAATTTTTGGAAAATGTCCACTTTAGGCCCTTGCTGAAGTTCTAAATCTATTTCCCAAGGAATTAATCTATCCTTTATTGCCAGGGTAAATGCAAAGTTTGAGAATTTGATCTCTGTGAGGCAGAGCTTAAAGTCTTATTGGAGGCTGAAAAGGCAAGAGAGCTGTCAGAACCACTTGACAATTTATAGAACATAAATGAGATCAGAGAAGATGGCAAGCTGAATGAAGAAAGTTGTCAGAGAGACCCTCTCCTTTCCTGAAATGTGGATTCAAGCTACAGGCTTTAACGTAGGCTAGTGTTTGGGAAAAACAGCCCACTCACATATATATATATATATATATATATATATATATATATATATATATATAGTGGGTGTCAACGTATATGAATGAACCTTTCAACTATACAAGTGGACTTGAAATGAACATGATTAATAATGGCATTTGAGTAAGGGCAAACATATCTTACGTACGGTAGAAATCGCTTCACAGATTTCTCTTTTAAGGGTACTATGTGTCCTCTGATCCAGTAACCTTTTGCCAGGTAAATTAGTTAAACTATTTGACATGAAGGATTTTTTGCTTAGATAGGGAACAGATAGGAAGAATCTTTGTTGACAGATAGTACTGACTTAAACATTCCAATCATCTAAACTTCAAATATCCATTGGCACCTAAAGTAGATTTTTTTTTCAATTTTTATTTGATAATTACAGTTGTAAGATATAATTAAGCACTGCTATAATGGGTTTTGTAACATTCACATCTATCAGAATCTTAATAATTTGATCCAGTTCTGGGCTTAATGTGCAAGCACATAGCAGCTACAAATATTAATGTAATAGTATATGTTAGAAGTATCTATGGATGCCACATAAGATTTTCGAGTTGGAAGGAATGTTAGCAATAAAATAATCATTATTATAGCTCACATTTTAATAGTACTTTTAGATTTGCAAAGTGCTTTATAAATATCTCATATCTGACAATAACCCTCAGAGATAAGTGCTATTATTATCCCACTTTCCAGATGAAGAAACTGAGGAAGACAATAATTAAATGGCTTGTCTCTAGTGTCTACAGGAAGATTGTGCTTAGGTCTTCCCTACAGCATTCTAAACACTACACCACTTACAGGAGTAAAGTGAATGTCTGTTTGGACAAAAAGCTTGAGTATTTCACTTTTCTTAGCAGAAAGAGCTTCAAGCAAGGAATCAAAAGAGTTGGGTTCTAGTTTGATCTCTGTCCCTTAAGAAACTAAGAGTACCTGGAACAAATAATCTCTCTGGTACTCAGCTTTCTGTTCTACAAAATGAAAAAAAATAGGTTTGAAGTATTTATTATTAAGTGCAAGATTTGGACTCAGGAAAATTGAGTTTGAATCTTATCTCTGCCACTTAATGGTGTCAATGACAGCTTTCAAGTCCCTTAACCTTTCTCAGCTTTCCTCATTTCTAAACTGAAGGGGCTGGTCTAGGTTACATTGAAGTGCCGTTCTAGCTTAAAATATATGTTTCTCTTATCTATGGCCAAATTTTTACAGATGGCATTGTGTTGCATGTATCTATCATTGCTCCTCCATGTTTAGAAGTTGACTCTAAATTCAGACATAGAATTTTCTAAAACAGTTTATGCAAAAAGAATACTTTGGTTATTAGAAAGTGAACATCTGGGTAGTGATTAAGAAAGAGAGAACATTCATGTTGGCACAGTGCCTCCCTGCACATAATAACTACTTAATAAATGTTTGGTGGATTGAATTGAAATCTATTTAGTCAGAGCCGGCTTCATGGAAGAGGCAAGGTTTTAAGAGGTCTGAACAGCAGGGTAGAAAGGTGAACATTGCTCATTTCTGAACCCAGTTTTAACTTTCAACATTAACTATGCTATTAGGCTGAGCTAGACCCATAAATGATTTTGAATGCTTTCTGTGATCTTAAATTTGATCATGTGACTATGTACCCATTTTCATAAAACATACCTCGCTCTGTATTATTTCTCATGGTGTGCCTAGCTGTGATTCAATCATACCTTGTCTTTCCTTTATTTAAATATTTGTTATTACTTACATATATCCCATTTAATTACTTTGTTTATTAGGGCTGTTGTTTAGGAAATGGCTTTTTGAGAAAAGTATAAGCCATATCTTTAAGTAAATTATCTCTTTTCCACAAAATGAAAGTATTTTACTATGAAAATGGCCTAATCTGGCATCTGTTTATTTCTGAAAGGAACCTTGCTTTTACTAATACATTTCTATGCATCAGACAAAAAAAGCCATCCATAAAAAGACAATTACAGAGAGGCAATCAAGCATTGATGGAATTATTCAGACACATTTCAGAGAACATTCAGGAGAGAAAAGATTTCACATTTCATTTTTATGTAGCTCCTTATAAATCAATTTTAAAGTAATTTTCTCACATTCACTGAAGTAGATTTTATTTCTGTAGCTAGTGTTCATGTCTCAATAAATAATATGCATTTTGTTCTATAATTATAATGTGCCTATTGTTTTAGCCCAAAGACATTTTACCTTATTATTTTATTTACGGCAAAGGGAGCTCATCCCTGAGGCTGAAGTTACTACCTATAATTACTTAGTGCTTAAAGCAGTTCAGAAATGCTCTGAACAGCCCCCACGTGTCCTTGAAGAGCTAATTCAGGTCTGATACCAGATTTCTAGTTGTTGACAGTGTTGCTTCCTGACTCATCTCCCCTTCAATCCTAACAACATACCTTTGGAATGAAGAAGCTCTTTTCTTGTCAAAATGTAGAAACTAAAGAATGGGTTCAAAGGCTTTTCAACATTTGCACCAAAAGTCATGAGTATTGTCAGGAGTAAAATGCCTGAATTTTACACTTTTTCTCACTAAATATATTGTGCCTCTTGTTGAATCCATCTTTTGGCTTTAGAGCATAACCATTTTTAAAAAATAAATCTTCAGATATGCTTCAGAATCCCAGAGACAGAAAACAAAGCAGTGGGAAGCAAGAGACCCGAAGAAGTATGATGGGAAAAGTTATGATTTGGGATACTCACTTAAGCCTTTTTCAGTGACTCAATTTACCCCTTAGAAAACACACTTGTTTTGATGATTCTAATCACATGAAAAACTCTGATACACCTATAGGGAAGTTATTACTTCTCTTGACTCATAACTCCAACCTAAGAAAAGTATGAGTGGTATGACCCCAAATAATTGAGGCTATATGAAATGAAAATCAATACTTACCGCCAACCCATACACACAAACTTCCAAGCAATATTACAAAATAAAGTTTCATTGAAAACTAGAAAATAAAAATGGAAGCCCAGAGACTTTTAAGTGAGTGACCAGCATTATACCCAAAGGGAAATAGAAATTCCCGGGATCATTTACAATCTCCAGTATTGAACTTCTCCAACACAGCAACAATACTGTCTCTTTAGGTCCAATCCTTAGTACTACATTGAGGGACAAACAGAGACAAAAAGAGAGAGTAGGATATTGTAGGGCTCAAATAAGAAAATGGATATAAGAAACTTTGAAACCCTGAAATTTCTGTATAAATTCCAATTATAATTTTTCCCCTTAAATCATCAGGCATCCAGATTATGATGACTTCAGACTCTGAACTTCTACTACATTCCTACTAAACTTAAGCAATGTTTATAAAGCAATACAAGGGTGTCCTGGTAAAATTTTAATTTCCAAAATTAGCTGTGGTTCCCTTTATTTTTAAAATGTATGCATATCTATTTTAATAATGTTCATTAATAGCTGTTTTTAAATCTAGACAAAAAATCAATCAACCCCTGATTTATAGTGTTTTCAGATTTCTGAAGTACGAATGCTCACACAAAAAACTTAACAACTGGCTATAGAAGTTTGTATACACTCCTGGATAAGATAGCTATGTAGATACAGGCAAACATGAAGGCAGACATACATACATATACACATATGTGTGTGTTACATTCTAGAACAGGAAATCAGAAACATTAATAAATATTGACCTACATTTCTACCTTTTTTCATCTATGTAAAATCGTTGTGAGAGTGACATATATATATATATATATATTTTAGATTCTTGAAGAAAAGATAAGGAAATTCAATTGCAGATATTTTCTTCACCATCACACAATTGGTTTAATGTATGATTAGAGAAACGATGAGCCAATCATGAAGGAAGACTAAGGAATCACAGAAAGGATTCTGGTGCCTATAGAGTAATAAAAGAACTAGCAGACATCTGTGATTGCTTTCAATAGACCTTTCATGATGGATTTATAGGAGAATATTGACACTAATAACACATGATAGGGCACAAATAGTTTGTATTATGCACGAATGCAGGCAGGCAACATGTACTCTCCTTGATCCAATAAAACTTTGAAGAAGTATTTTTTTTTAACTCCAGTATTAATCAAGAGACTTTTCTATGCCTCTATAATCTTTCTTTTCTTTTGAATAAAAAGTAATCTGACAAGGAATGATTAAATTTTTAAATGCATACATTGTGATTCAGGGATTGTTTCATTTCTTTTCCTTTGCATGTCCAGTGCCTGGCAGGTAAAAGGTATTTAATAAATGCTTGGTGACTGATTGATATTTAATAACAATAAATGTAATATTTACTCTCACACTCATCAGGGCACTTTTGAAGACTTTGAAACACTTAGATCTTCTAGTCAATAAGCTAAGTAATCAGACTTGATTAATAGATCACAAATGTATTTTACCATTTAAGTGGCAGTTAGATGGTGCAATGGATAGAACACCAAGCTTGCAGTCAGGAGGACCTTGGTTCAAATCTGATTTCCAACACTGACTAGCTATGTGACTCTAGGCAAATCATTTAACCCTGTTTACCCCAATTTCCTTATCTGTCAAATGAGCTAGAGAAGAAAATGGCAAAGCATTCATATCTTTGCCAAGAAAATTCCAAATTGCGGAGTTGAACAGGACCAAAAAACAACTGAACATCAAAATTTAAGTACTTAGAATAAAAAAAAATTCCCAGAACATGCATACAGCTGATAGAGAAATTCACTGAAAGTACCAATCAGGATTAATTAAATATGTTTTCATTGCTTCGTTTGTGTCTTTGCATCCCTTGTACCTAATATAGTCACTGAAATTCAGGATCTTCTTAAGAGATGCTTGCATTCAACATTCCTTTACTAAGCTACTGATTTACAGAAAGCAAAGGGCTATTGAGGGCTAGGGCCGGGAAGATAGGCACATTGACATTTTTCTGATGACTCCATGATACCTCCTCTTCATTCCTGTCAGAGATGGTATTCTCACCAGGGGGCTGATAAGAGCTGGGGGTAGAAAGACCATCTAAGTCTTGCTGCATAGAATCTCCTACTTGCTAGTAGTTGCCTAGATGAAGTTTAAGTACCTTTGTTGCCTTATGGGAAAATCTGTTTTCCTCATAACTTAGATTTTGACACAGGAAATAGCTTGGACCAGAAATGTGTTAAGTTCAAGAATTGTCAACATTAATTTTCATAAGCAGCCCTAGCCTCTACTCAGGTATATACTGATCTTTCCTCATCCAGGACAAATTGAGCTGCCTGCAGGTTTATTTTTATTATCAGGGCTTAATACCCATTTTTAGTATCAGTTGCCTTTCAGCATTTTAGTGCGAATATGGCAAGCCCTTGTATTTAGCACAGATACTTGATTCAGTTAGACAAGTTTTTCTCTATATATGACACCAAAAGCAATTTATATTCACATATTGTTCATTTTTCATCTATTTTTTTTTACAAAAAAAGTATAGATTCCCTTTCCATGAAAAGTGTGCATGGCCCAAGGAAAATCACTTCTAAGGATACAAGAGAGCACTTGGTTGCTGTGCTAATTACACATCCCCCAATCCTTTAAGTGACAAGAGTTCTTAACCTAGAGATGATAAAATTGAATTTTTAATATGTTTAGTATGTTATTATTGTCCATTCATTTCAATAGTTTCCAACTCTTCATGACCATTTAGGGCAAAGATGCTGAAGTGATTTATCATTTCCTTTCCCACTCATTTTAAAGATGCAGAAACTGAGGCAAACAGGGTTAAGTGACTTGCCCAGGATCACACAATAAGTATTTGAGGCCAGATTCGAACTCAGGTTCTCCTGACTCCAGATCTGGCACTCTATCCACTGTGCCATCTACTTGCCATTTTTATTGCTATATTTCAATATAATTGATTTCCTTTATCATCCCAGTATATTTTGTGCTATGTATTTATAAATATTGTTCTGAGAAGGGATTCACAAATTACTAAAAGAGTCCATAATATAAAACAGGTTAAAAGCACCAGCTTTAAGGCATTCCACTATGTTGTTGGATGTGTTCTTTCAGACCCTGAACAGAAACCTAACCTGTTCAGCTCACAAGAGATTGAAAGAGCCTGATCTCCAGGCTACCTAGCTTCTAGTATAATGCCTCCTTCCTACTCTCCTTCATCAGGGAAATGACATTTGTGTGTTAAGGATGGATCAGTAATGTGAATAGATTGCAGAGACCTGACGGGTTATGAGGGTGCTTCTTTAGATGTCAATAAGTAATCATGTATTACAGGCCTATGATGTTCCAGGCAATGGGGCTACAAATACAAAGAACAAAATAATTCCTTCCAACAAGCTGCTCTCATTCTAATGGAAGACAAAGATATATATCTGACATATACTCTGGTCCAGCCTTCTCAATTTCCCTCATATTCTGCAAACTTTTTTCTCTCTTTCTACTGACTTTCAGTCCCCTTTGCATAAAATGAACTCTTTTCTCAAGTCTATCTCTTAGAATCCCTTCAAGATTCAGTTTTTTTCTATGAAGTCCTTTCCTCCTCCTTCCACACATTTAACAATCTCTTCCAATCCATATTTTGCTATATGTTTGTCTGTACATATCTATCTACACATTCATATATGGATATGTACATATACATGTATTTGCATACCTGTGTATGTACAGACAAAAATAAATGATAGTCAGTGGTTTCTCTCCATACCAAAGACCCAAAGGGAGGCTCTGAATTACCTGGAATCCATCTGAAGGAAAGCTCCCCTGACAAATGAAACTCAACACTGATTGGTGAACATTTAATGAGGAGGTGGGCTAAAAGGCTAAAGCTCTTCCTGCTAAGAACGTGGCTTGATTATGAGACTGGGCAGATTCAAGACATTTGGTCAGGGGAAACCATTTCCATTCAGACCTCTCTAGCTGGTTTTCTCCCTTATGAAGTAGGCTTTCCTAAACTTTAATGGAAAGGAACAAGGAGGGGGTGTCTCACCCGGGCAAAGGCTTGCCCATATTTGATTTTGTTTATATTCTTAAGCAGAAGATTATCCCTATTCCATGGGATCCTACCCAATCTAATTAACAGTATGTGTCTTGGGAGCTGGAATCAATCTCATCACTCAGTCATGCCCTTCCCTTCAGAGATGTACTGACCTTTTCAGGAACTGGTCCTTAACAGAAATTAAAGAAAAATAATTAGTTATTAATATAATAGTAAAATATTAATTTAAGAATCAAGGTACAGTGTGTCCATCTATGGCTGATTAGACCAATATGAGCACAAAAGGCTGTACTATAGGTCAAGCACAGAGATTCGTATGAACATTTAGAGTGGAACTATCTCTAAATTTGTGCATCTCACACTTTGTGTGCATGTGTGTGTGTGTGCGTGTGTGTATACACAGGTCTCCCCGATAAAACGTAAGTTCTTTGAAGGCAGAGACTCTTAAACTTCTTCCTTTGTATCCCCAGGGGATAGTCATAATGCCTAGCACAGGATATGTATTTAGTAAATATTTGTGGATTGATTGATATTTTTCACATATAACTACAGTTTTCACTGCTCCTGACAGTCTACAGCACTGCTGGTGAATTTAAGTACTGTTTATAAAGCAATACTAGCATGTGCTGATAAACTATTAACAAAGTGGGAAAGAGCTGAAGGGCAGGGGGAATGCATACAAACATTAAGTTCAATCTGTCTTATTAACACTTTCTTAAGTCTAGACAATCAACAAAACAATAAATCAATCCTTGATTTATAGCTTTGTAGGTTTCAGAGTTGTAAATGCTCACACAGAAAATTTAACAATTCTCAAGCTGGTTAGAACTACTTCCAACCCATCTTTTACATCCAATATTTCAAGAAATACTTAGTTGTCATTAGAGAAGCATTATTAGACCAGTCCTTTATTTTATATAGTTCTGAAGGAGGAGTACTAAAGACACTTTGTAGATACATAGTTGTCACATGACATTGGAAAATCAAACTAGTGAGTGCTTTTCTAGTCACATTCTATTTGCTGTAGAATCCTAAAAGTAACTGAATTCCACTTGTTATGTGGACTTGATAGAAGCAAGATTTATCCTTCCTCATTCCCTATTAGTGTGGCTCTTTGCTAACTCTTATGGCTAATCACTGAGGCCAATTGCTTTTTCTGTCTTACCTATTCAGTCTGTGTTGTCTCCCGAGTCAGGATGTTATTTATGAGAAATGTCCTGTCTTTTCTGACACTTGCTCACTAAGCTGCCTTTAAGTAGCAATTATTAAATTTTAGCCAAGCTCTAATGCAAACTGAAGTTGCCCTCGAATGTCCTAGGCATGAAGGTTTTAAAAAGAAATTTAATTATTTGCAAGATTTTATCTAATTACCTATATTTTTTCTTTTCTTTGCCTTTCAAAGACATTTTAGATACCTCTTTCTGCTTCTTTGCCTGAATGATCTCTGAACTTTCAAACATTAAATAATAGGCAAATAAAAGAGAGTTTACAATATAGTGCTAGCTTGACCATAATCAAGTGCCAAAATGTGTGGCATCGATCATAAATATTGAAAGAGGTTTAAAAATGTACAGATCAAGGTAATCAAGAAAGACTCCACTGCTAGCAGGAAGTGATTCTATGGCTAAACCTTGATTACAAAGTCAATAGCATTTATTAAGCACCTGCCATGCAGGACACTGTTTTAGGTAGTATAGAACATAATAAACCACCAATAAAGCATCCCTTATCCTACGAAATAAGTAAGTTTTCCACAGGCAGAGTTGTTTGTCCTTTTTTTCCAAGAAAACCAATGAATGGTGAATTGGATTTAAACGAGGCAGAGTGGTACAAAGTCATCATCCTCACTCTCTCTTTCAGAATCATTAAAAGTCCAGTGGCAAAACAAAAGTGAGGAAGACTGATAATGGTGTAGATAGTCTTGGTGTCTTTCATGTCTGACCAAATTCTAAGCATGTCATAGTGCCTGTTTCAACCACCTTTGTGGTTGTTGGAACAAACTGATCTTATCAACCCTTTCAGGTTATAGATGTTTTCATACGCTTGGAGTAGATGCCCTTTCTCCTATTCCCAACGGGTTCGAGGTTCATCAGTTACTATCAATATGGTTTAAAACATCCACTGAGATAGCTTACCAAGATGTGGCTGCTGGGTATACCACAGGTGTCACAGGTGAAAATTGAGTGCCAAGTAGACACCAAAGGTGGATGAGCAAGCCTTCAGATCAGAGGTGCTGCTCCTTGAAAACCATATATACTCTTGGCAGCAGAAAGAGGAAAACAGCATGAGCAAAGGTATAAGGGAAGGAGGAAGTTGAAGACATTAAAAGAAAAGGATACATGGGAAATAATGATCTTTGCCAGATTTTATAATCAATCACCAGTCATTGATGTGCTACATAATGTTTCAAGACCTCTTCTGGGTTCTGAGGAGAAGGGGAAAATGACAAAAACCTCCCTTTTCTAAGGAGATTGCATTTAGTCATATAAATTACATCCAGTCCTACAAATAGATAACATGTCTATTTATATATAATGGAATAAAATAAAAAGATGAGACTGGAGGAAGAGGGCACTAGTAATTTGAGAGAATAGCAAAGGCTTCCTGTATAAGTAGGGCTTGTGTTGAAGAAGATGAACATTTTGGGTATGGGGATAATCAATGAAGAGGGTCGCAGGCAAGAGATATAAATACTATGTATTGGCAATAGCAAGATCATTTTGGCCAGATTGTAAGTGTACATACAAGGAAATTATATGATTAGGGCAGAAATATAGTTTGGGCAACAGCTTATAAAGTTTTTTTATATATACTAAAAAGGGTGGGGGCTATATTTGTTCCTGAAATCAATAAGAAACTATTCAAGTTTATTGAGTAGATGAATAGCATAGACATTCATTTAGTAAAATCATTTTGGCAGATATGTAGAAGATGAATTGGAGAGGGGAAAGACTTGAGGAAAGAAACTATTTCACAGAAATTGTCCAGGTAAGAGATGATGTGGATCTGAACTAAGACATTAATTGCATAAGTAGAAAAAACGTTGATGGATGAGAAAGATATTACAAAGTTAGAAAGGACAAGATCTGATCTGAGGCACTGACTATGATGGAATCCTCAGATGTAAGATTTCTGGTGTTCTGTGTATGAACTATAACCACAGAAATTGAACCTTTCTCAAAAGCTGAAATCATTTGTTCATTAATGAGATAGCTCTGTTCTCTTGTGTTAAATGCAGGATTTTGGAGAAGATGATTCTCTCTACATTACCAAGGTGACAACTATTCACATGGGCAATTACACCTGCCATGCCTATGGCTATGAGGAGCTGCATCAGACTCACATCCTTCAGGTGAATGGTTAGTAAATGGTACACCTGCAGCCCTTTCCCCAGTCTTCCTTTAAGCAATGCTATATGTCACTCTTGTTATGTGTTATTTATGTACACACTCATTTGCTAACTTATGCACACACACACACACTCCAAAATATGGAAATTACCCCTTTCCACTTTACTGGAAACAAAACCTGAGCCTGTAAGACTTTGTTTTTCATATACCTTCTAAGTCAGAAACTAGTAACGGACCATTTAAAATGTAAAAATAATAATAAGAAGTAATAGGTCTACAATTCTTCCCCAAAATCTCCCCATGGGTAATTGAATGAGTAAGATGGGAGTGGAGATGGCATTGTGCTGTCCCTTATGTGGGTAGGCTCATGCCACAGACATGCTAAAAAGTGACAGATTTTGGCATCAATTGGAGGAAATGGGGGAATGTTAAAATATAATCTGTGGATCGAAAGTAGCATCTAAAAAAAGGTCACTCTACCTTCCTTGCTAGCAGCAGGGATGCAAGTATCAAAGACATTTGTTTTTCAGAAAGCTTCCCCTCAGGCAAGTTCTTAGAAGTCAGAGCCTGTTTATGTCTCTGCCTACCAACCTTTCTCTCCTAGCTAGAAACTCCCACAAGGGTATCCATGATCAGCCTAGGCTTTAGCAGAGTTTAGGGAGCAAGCAAAGATAGATTGCAAATATTTTACCACATTCATGCTCCTATTAACACTATTTCTTTACCTAGAAAAAGTGTACAGTACAGTTGCCAGATGGCAACTTGAAATCTTATAAGGTTAGTTCATCTTCCCCCTAAGTCAAAAATAGTAGTATACTTCTAGAATCGAACTCAGTTGCCTCACATTATTCTTCCTTATCCAAATAAACAAAATAATCATTGATCAGAATAATACATTTAATTGTTCCTAAAAATGCTCAGACTCTTTTCTGACAGTAGAGTTAGTCCACTTAAAGACAGACACCAAGGCAAATTTAAACTTCTTGATCATCTTTAAATGGTACATGGTTGGGTCCCTGACTTGGGAGTCATTTAACCTTGGATCTGGTCTCAGTGTTGCCACTAATTAGATGTGTGACCTTGGATGAGTTCTTTTATCTCTCTCAAAACATTTTCCTCTGTCTATAAAAAGTTGAACAGAGATCAGTATCCTAGGTATGTGTTCAGAAGATTGTGCTTTAAGTCATAATTCTACTACTTCTTACTTGGGTGATGTCTTCAGACCTTATATATAAAAAGTGTGAGTTGGACTAACTAGTCTCTGTTGGAAAATTTCCCAGTCTTAGTTTCTGGATAATTCAGAGAAAATCTCACCCATCATTGGGTCCAAAGACAAGAGATCAGATAAAGTGAATAGCTAAACAGAAAGGAAAAGCAATATAGTAGTGCACTAAGGAAGAGTGATTACCAGTAATAGCTCCAGTTTCTGAGGTTTCAGCCTTGGTTTATATGACTTTTTAGATCCACTTAGAGTACACAGCCAGTCATGCTATGGTAGCAACATGCTATAATAATTTAAGACAGGAAAGTGACATCTTTTAAAGAGAAGAGTAAAAGAAAAGGGAACCCAAAGAAGAGCAGTGTTTTGTGGCAAAAACATTTCACATACTGCTGGAAGGATTTATTATCTTTATTATTAACTACATTCCCTGATAAAGGAAATAGTAGGTGTACAGATTTTTTTTTCAAATGTTATAGATGTCTGTTTGTTCTATAACATCAAAGATAACATTGGTGATTTTTAAAAAAGCAAGCTAAGCTTCTAAGTACCATGAGATATCTCCTATCCATGAACACTAAATGGTTTTTATAATAGTGGATGAGGCTTTCCACTACACCATATCCTTTTTTTAAACTTTATTTCTTCTTCATCACTAAAGTCCTTTTCATGTGAAACATGGTAGTAGACAAGGGCACAAAGTACTCCAAATCTCTTAAGGGCATCCCAATATATTTCAAACTTTAATGGGATATCTTAGTTATTAACCATCTGTAATATTAATTATGTAATATTTTTAGCATACAGTGACAGAAAGGATTCTTATTTTCCTAAAATCATATCCAAAATCTATTCATAAATATTGTTTAATCTTCTGATTTGCCAATGTAGGAAATATCAGCTCTCAGCTGAGCACTTTCCTTCTTGGGATGAATTTCATGCATCAAATTGGAAAATATAAATTCTTTCTCAGCATCATTGTAGCAAGTAGTCTCACTCTGATCTAGTTAATGAAGAAACTGAGGCTTGTTGATTAAATGGTCTTTTTAAGACCACCAGCTCTATTTCTATTTTAGACTTTTAGACAATATGAGACAGCCAGCTTTTTCCATGAAATGTAGGACCCTTCCTTCATTCATCTGATCTTTGGAAAATCAGTTAGTCTAAAAAAAATCTCTACTATAGTTATTTTCAGTGAGCAATAATGTGTATGTCCCCATGATCCAATTACCTTGAGAATGTCAAGAAGGAAAATAAAGGTCTAGAAATGAATAAATGAATGAACATTTAGTTAGTTAGCATTTATCATATACTAAGCACTATTCTAAGTAATTCCTCAGAATACAAACAAAAAAGTAACACAATCTCTGTCCTTTTGCAGTTTACATGTTAATCATGGATGCCACATAAGGGCAGACAGGAGTTCTCAGCTTCAGTTCAGATGCAAGGTTCCGGTCAACCAATCTGTAAATGTTATGTGCCCACTGTTTGCCTCCCAGCTTACAATCTAATGGAGGTGACAACCTGAAAACAAATTTATACAATCAGTAAACATTTAAGTTCCTTCTTTGTGCCAAAGGGTTAACCAGGTAGCATAGTGGATAGAGTTCTGGGCCTGAAATAAAGAAGACTTATCTTCCTGAACTCAAAACCACTCTCAGACATTTACTAACTGTGTGACCTTGGAAAAGTCAATCAATCCTGTTTGCCCAAGATTTTTCATCTTATCTGAATATAATCTGGAGAATCCAATAATCTGCAGAAGGAAATGAGAAATCACTCCAAAAAAATCCCATATGGCATCAGGAAGAGTCAGACACAACTGAAGTGACTGAAGAATAAAATGTTCCAGAAACTGTATTCATTGCTGGGGATACAAAAAGAGGCAAAAGATAGTCCCTACCTTCAAAGAACTTAAAATCTAATGAAGGAGACAATATGCAAACAAACATATACAAAGCAAACCACATACAGGTAAACAGGAAATAGTTATCAGAGGAAAAGTACTAGAATTAAGAAGAATTTAGGTAAGGATTCACATAGTAAGTGGAAACTTAATAAAGAATATACAGGAAAATTTTCCAGGCATAGGGAACAGTCAGAGAAAATGAAAGAAGGAATGTCTTGTAAGTAAGACATAACAACAATAAGGGAGCCACTGAAATTTGTTAAACAAGGGGATTGAGAAGAAGAGCTGTAACATGACTGGACCTGCTCTTTAGGAAAATCACTTTAATTGTTGAATGAAGCATAGTTGGAGTGAGAACAGAGCTGAGACATCAGACTATAATCCCACTACAATCTGTTGCAATAATCCAGGTGGCAAAGGCTGGCAAAAGTCCCTACTAGAGTAGCTACAATGTCAGAACAGAGAAGGAGACACAAACAAGAGAAGATGTAAAGGTGAAATTAACAGGCCTTGGCAATAGATTGAATTTGTGGGATCAGATAAAGTAAGGATTCCAGGATAACTCCTAGTTTGCAAGCTTAAGGGACTTGAGGGTAATCTTATACTCTCTTGTAATAAGGAATGTGGGGATGAAGGGATAGTTAGAGAGAAAGATAATGGGTTCCATTTTGGATTTGTTGAGTTTAAGATATCTATTGGATATTCAATGTGAAGTGGTTGTTGAAAATACGAGTTTGGACATTAGCAAAGAGATTGAGGCAAGATGGGTAGATTTCAGAATCATAGCATAAAAATGGAAATTAAGTTCATAGGAGCTGATGACACTACCAAGTAAAATTATATAGAGGGAGAGAAGAAGACAGGCCAGGAGAGAACCCTGAGGGACATTTATGGAATGAGGATGTGAGCTAGAGAATCCAACAAAGAAAACTGAGGAGTAGCCCTTTCAGTATGAGGAGAATCAGGAATGAGTAGTATCCCAAAAATTTAGATAAGAAGGGATTGGCAGATAGGAGTCATCAACAGGGTCAAAGGCTACAGACTTGTCAAGAAGAATGAAGACTGAGCAAAAGAAATAGGTGTTAACAACTTGAAAATCATTAGTAATTTTGGAGAAAGTGGTTTCAGAGGAATGATAACATTGAAGGCCATATTATAAGAAGGGAATGAAAGCAGAGAAAGTGGAGAGACCTATTGTAGATCTCCACTTTGAGTTTAGCTAGATTTAGAAGAGATCTGGATTACTTAATAGGTATGGAAGCATCAAATGAAGGTCTTTTCAGGATTGGAAATGGGGTGGAAGGACAGATTTGTAGGTAGCAGGGAATGGATCCAGTAGACTGAAATTGAAAATAAGGGAAAAGATAAGTATGATGGTGGTGTGATGGGATGGGTCTGTTGGAATAAACCAAATGGAAAGGAATCACTTGAACAAGTAGAGGAATTAGCTTTGGTAAGGAATAAAGCCACTCATCATGTGAAACAGGAATGAAGGAAGAGATAATGGCAGAAGTCATCTAAGTGTTGATGAAGAAGAGGGGAAAAGAAAAAACTCTTGGATAATAGCCTCAGTTTTTACTCTCAGATGTTGGCAACATTTTCATTGGAGAGTCAGAGCTAGGGCAACCATGGTAGCTTTGAAGAGGGATCAAATGTTTTGAAAAAGCCACTGGAGAGAGAGTAACAGAAAGTTGTTATGGGAGGTTTAGGAGCAGTGAGGTCCTAGTTGAGATTGTATGGCATAACTTTGTTGTGAACCTTGTCAAAATGTTTGCATGCTTTTCTCCATCTTCATCAGTACAATGAGTATGAGAGTAAATGTGATGAATGGTTGGAGTGATCCATGGCTGAAGCTTTACTGGATGTAATTAGCAATATAATAAGGAGGATAGGAATTCAAGAAAAGAGGTCAGTATAGAGTTGAATTTGTTTTCCAAAGGGTCAAGATGGTGACAAAAAGTGAAAGTGGTTAGTATTACCTGGGAGAGAAAGGAATGGTCATGGTACTGGAAATTACACTGTGGACAAAATGTAGGGTTTCCTAAAGGAAGGAAAGGAAGCCAATAAATCATGGTCAGTTAAGAAGATTTCAGAATTCTTGAACATAGAGGAAGTACATTTGTGGGTGATGACAAGGCCACAGGTCTGACCATCTTTGTGTGTGAAAAAGTGTGGGTGGACATTTAGCCCATTTGAAGTAATCAAGTGGAAGTACTGAATAGTTAGGATATTTGAGGGAGAGTCAATGTATATGTTCAAGTCCCCTAATAGGAATGTTGGAGGAGAGAAAAATTGTGACAGTTACTGAACTCATTGAGGCAAAAAAAGGGAGTAATCTGTACACAACAGCTATCAGTTTTTTTTTTTTGATTGGGTGATACATATGAATAAGTAGCATGAACCTGCAAGAAAGAGATTATCTTGAGTGATAGAATTAGGAGAATGTGGAAATAACAATGGAAAGCAAGTATCTCAATTCCCCCACCACTCCTAGCTAGGAAAATGAGTGAAGATATAGCCACTATTGAAAAGAGTGACCAAGAAGATTATGTTATCAGGTTGAAGCCAGGCTTCTAAGAGAAAATGAGTTTGAGTTTAAAATGAAAGCAGGTTTGTTGACTATGAAATAGGCATTCCAGAGAGCATAATGAAATGGCTGGATAAGGCTAGGTTGAATCTTTGAGATGTAAGGGTTAAAGGGAATAGGAATGGAGAATTGCTTGTTTGGGAGTAGGGGAAATGGGATTTTAATGGCGATCTAAAGCAATTCAGAGTTGCTGGAATGTAAAAGGGTATGAACAGGTTTGAGAATGTTCAATATTAAGTGCTCCTCTTCCCAACAGAGGTGGGAAACTGGAGTGAAAGCAAGTAAAATATAAGATGCGTGACAATCATATGGGACACCCCACTTCACAACTCTTTAACTCTCCAAAGGCTGGAGATTAGGTAAGAAAAGGGCATAACAAGTGTTTAAAGTTAGAAGGGAAAAGCCTCATTTACCACCAACTTTTCTCCTCCTGATCCCTCAATAGACAGGAGCAATAAGAGATGAAAGGCTAGAAAAAGGGACAATTACTCTTCTTTTTCCTGGAAGCTTTTCACATTCAGACACCTAGTAGGGACCTTTGCTGGGTTCCCTTAATGTATATGCTGTGCCTAACAAGAAATGGAAAGAAGGAGTTATGGCTTCTTTTCTCATCTGAGGGATCTGGCAGTGGGGCTCAGTCAGTGACAGCAAAGCAAATGATAATCCATCTTTATTAATGTCATTTCTCTTGATAAAACCTAGGACTTTCTGGGCAAGAGCTTTCTTTCCTGGACCTTCCTTCACTAAATATAGCTACTGAGAAGAGGAAGGAGTGGCCATAGTCCATGCAAAGACAATTGATAGGTTGTGCTCTCCATAAAATTTGCTCTCTGGATCATCATTGTGGAGGAAATGATGATGGTAAGAAATGGAGTTGGAAAGCAAGGAGGCACTACTATTTTTAGGACTCTTCCATTGTGTGTCCTGAGCTATCTCCAGTAGTATCCTTTGGGAGATGGTAGTAGTTTTCTAGCAAAATCAGAATGGATAGAATTATTGAAGCACAACATGGTATAGTGCAAAGGTTACTTGCTTTGGAGTTAGAAGACCTGAATTTAGAATGCAATACAGATCAACAATACTCCTACTTACTGTCTTAGTTGCCTGAGGTACTGTGAAATTAAGTATCTTATAGGAGATTTTATAGCCAGGATGTTTTTGCTCTAATGCCAGCTTTCTATACACAGCACTGTGTAGTGTATGTGACTTTAAAAAATTATCAGAAGGTTGGATGTCAGAGATTGTAACCTTTTCTGTGTCATAAATGCCTTTGGCAGACTCCTTTTCAGAATAATGTTTTAGAGTACATAAAATAAAATACATGAGAACATAAAGAAAACCAATAAAAGTGGAATATAGTTATCAAAAAAAATTTAAAAATTCAAGGACCCCAGGTTAAACACCTCTCAGTGCCTCTTTTTGACTTGTGAGGGTAAATTATGAAAGGATAATTCTAACCCTTCTAACCCTAACAACTTGTTACTCATTTTTCGCTTCTTTTATAGGAGTAGCTAGATAGCACAATGAATAGAGTATCATGCTTGGAGTCAGGAAGACATGAGTCCAAATGTGGCCTCAGATACTAACTGTGTGATTAGGCAAGTCACTTAACCTCTTTTTGCCTTCAAATAAGGCATCATAAAATTAAAGTAATAGCATCTATCTCACATATTTGCTGTGAGAATCAAATGAGATAATAGTATAGTACCTGGCACATTGTAAGTGCTATATACATACATACATATATATATATATATATTACTTATTATAAGCCTACCTCCTTACAGTCTGGGAGTCCTACCTTTGCCCCCTCCCACTCAATCTCCATCTCTCCTATACCAATATAGAGAAAGATTACTGAACTGCTTCCTTACACATAGAAAGTCCTGTCCCCTTCCTCATAATATATGGATTATAGATCCAGGGATTTCTAGAAATGTCCCCACAATTGATTGTTTTCAATTTTGTCCTTATATATTTGTCTTTTTTTTTCCACTTGAGGGAGGGCTAGAGAAGAAAGTAATGGGGCATGGGATTTAACATGAGTATCTCTAACTAAGGTTAAACTAAATTGGCTCCTTCCCTATTGAGTAAGACTTAAAGCCCTAATCCTTTTCTTATCTGTGAGCCACTATAAAAGCACCATAGAAACTAGTATAATGGGAGATAAAAGCAGCACAGCTCTTTTTAGAAAAATTATTTCCCAACACTACTGACCTGAGGCCTGAGATTTGGAAAGGCAAAATATCTGCCTGATGAAACGTAATCCAAACCTTTGAATTCTAAGACTCATAGGAATTTTTGGATTCCTTATAAAGGAGCTGCCCTATGGGGCTTAAGGTCTCTAGTTGGCCAAAGGAGCATATCCTGGGATAACAGAATATCTGAATTTTAGAATCAGAAGAGAGTACATTAGCCATCTGGTCCAATGGATACCCAGAAAACAATGTGTATTGTAACTTAACAGATAAATGGTATTCTAGCCTCTTCTCAAAAAACTCCAATGATGTGAAACTCACCACCTCCTAAGAGAATTTGGACTTACAGACTACCATAATTTTCAGCAAGTTTCTCCTGAAATCAAAAGTAAATTCATTTCTTTGTATTTTCTACTCTTCCCTTTCTCCCCACCACTGCTCACCCTCTGACCTAAAGTATATTCTTAAACCCATTCCAAATAAAAGCCCTTCAAATAACAGGAATTATGATTCCTTGCATTGCTAAGAAGGAATTTTAGAAGTCATCTAGTCTACTTTTATGAATAAGTGGTGAAGTTACATGCCCATTGTCATTTCTGGCATTGTTATATGCCTACTGTGTACTTAGAGGTTATGCTAATAGTCTTTGAAAAGTTTTAACAAGACAAGGCTACCTCACAGAAATATGATAGTATTGGGCTCAAGGCTTAATTGTAGGATATCTATAGACATATATGAAGTATTCAGAGGGAACATAAACCCCCAAAAGATTACAAGTCAAGCAGTTTATTCCTTACAGACATGCAAGCATATGGCTCTCCTGTTCTTACTGAAGCTGGGTCCTGGGCCAAGCTGAAGGAGAAGTTTGTATTCAGAAGAACTGTACTCAGGTTGAAAACCCAAAGCTTTCAAGTTTCAGACTTTATATCTATCTGATTATTGTTGCTGGGCAGATTAATTGGACTGAATAGGAGAGGGAACCCTAAGTCATTCAATCAGTAGGTGACCTGGACTGTGTGCAAACACACACACACACACACACACAATTTATCAAAAAGGGCATTGTAATTAGGAAAGTTTCCTCATCTTTTCTCCATTTATTAGATAATTTTGCTAAATTGGTTATAATTAGGAGCTGAGTATTGGGTATGTAGGAATTTTCCCTTATACAATCAGCGATTAAAGCATGGAGTCCTTTTCCCCACCCCCTACCCCCGGCTAGAGCCTAGCAAAAGATAGATCCTCACAAGATTCTCACTACTCGGGAAATTCAGAGAGGAAAGAAATTAATATGCTCTGAAATACAGTAATCACAGAATGCTTCATAGAGGAAACAGATTTGGGCTATACTTTAGAGTGGAGTAGGACTAAATGACAGCATGGAAGAAAAATTCAAAACTAACTAATATTTACTGAGGAAAATGTACTTGCAAGGCAACCCTTCCAGATGTTGTATAGATTTAAAAAAATGAGAACTCCTGTCCTCAAAACTTTGTAGGAGAGAAGAAGACAGGAACACAAATTAATGTAATTTAGACTAGACAATATGATGAAGGAGAAAGTGCACTTAACTTGTAAGTCAAAAGATTTAGATTCAAGTCCTATCTCAGTTCTTCTAAAACTGTGATGTTTTGGTACATCATTTGTTCTTATTTGAAAGGTCATATAGAATAATGGAAGGAATTTTAGATTTGTCATCAAAAGACATCATACTTTAAGTCCCTACTCTAGCACTTACTGTTTGAACACAAGCAAGTCACTTAACCTCTTTACAGATAAGTAAAGAGAGGTCCTGAGAATTGGAAACCTAGGAATCTGGGAACTTAATAGACAGAAGACAGAAGATCTGAATTTTAGCTTTTCTGTGCCTTCATCTATAAAATGAAGGAATTGTATTTAATAAGTTTCAAGGTCCTTTACCAGCTCTAATGTCTATATTCCTATGATGAGGGAAGTAATTTTCTCAAAGCTCAAGTACCAATTTCTATAACTATAATTCATCGACTCAGTTTCCCCAGCTATAAAATGAAGGTATTAGACTCAGTGATCTCTAATGTACCTTCCCAGAACAACTTTGCCTCTGTCCATGGTCTCCTGCTTTTCTCTTTGCAAACCCACACCTCTCCTACCCCAAGTTTTCTTCTGTTCTGTTCTTGAGTACGATACAGGTCAAGATATATCCTCTAAGTGACAAAGGAATAACTGATATTTCAATTCAACTACTATATATATATGTATATATACATATACATATATATACATATATATAATGAGTCACTTATTCCTTTCATTTTGCTTGATGATAATAATATTACTAAAAGTCTTTGTAATTAACATGCTACAATTTATTTTCTCTTAATCTTGCAAAATCTTTAGGTTAAAACAGGCAAATCTATATGACACAAGTCTCTTTTCTTAGCGATGCATTCCTCATTCCCAGTATGAAGCCTGCAAGGTGAAAGCCAGCATAAATATGTCACCCAGTAAGAACTACAGTTGACAAAGTCCAGGCCAGAGTAATAAAAAGATTTGGTAGATTACTCTGTTGTTTAGGGGATGAATGGCTGCTCATCTGAACTATGAGGAGGTCATGGGTCTTTTAAATCTAATAGATTAATCATATAGGTCTGACTTTTCAGTTCCTTCCTCTGGAAAAAGGTTTGCTCTGATGGTTATGAATCATGACACTAGCCTCATATTGGGAGAGCCTCCTCAACTGAATCAATCCCAGTCATTCCCATAATTGGAACAATGCAATAATGAGAGTGAGCAGTACCCAGTAAATGGACATGGTATTCTAGCATAGGCTTTCTGCAGAAGGAAAGAAGCTTCCAAGCAATCATTGAGCAAAGGAATGAAACATTTGCATGTTATTCGGACAAGCTGGGAAGCTTGAAGTTATTTCTAATACCAATCTGGGCATTCCCTTCTCTCCTAGCATCAGAAGAGCAAATAAATAAGCTTGCAGCTTCTCCTAATACTAGATAAATGCATCTTCAGTACCTTTGATACATCTACAGCATAACAGCCCAGAGAACTCTTCAACCCTCAGCTCCAATCTTACATTACCAGCGGCTTATGTAAAATAGAAGCAAGAGAGTAGTGTTAATAGCTGGAGAAATGATGGGCATCAGATTCAGCAATGAGGGACAATACACAAAAGGCACAGAAATGGGAAATAATATGACAGAAACAAAATGGCAAATAGACTAGTTGGCTGGAATTAGAGTGAAGTACAGATACAAAGGTTGTAAGTTGGAGCAGTTTGATGAAGGTCTTGAAGTTTTAAGTATCTTTTTTATTAAAGCTTTTTATTTGCAAAACATATGTAAGGGTAATTTTTCAACGTTGACCCTTACATAGCTTTCTGTTACAAATTTTTCCTCTCTAGTCCCCACCCCTCCCCTAGGTGGCAGGAAGTCCATTACATGTTAATTATGTTAAAATACTTGACTAATCGATTATGTGTATACATATTTAGGCTTAAGTATTGATTTTATATTTCACTTGGGAGGCAAAAGAACTACTGATATCTTTGGAGCATGGAAACTTTAGAGAAAATTACTTGACTAAGCATATGAAAGTTAGATTGTAAAGGGCTGAATCCAGAGACAGAGAAAACAGTCTGGAGGTTGTTATTGTTGTCTAAGAAAAAAGTGATAAGGACCTAAATCAAAATGAAATCTATGAAATGCATATGATTTAAAAATTAGAACCTTTACACCTTTACAATTTATGGAGTTTTCTTTATAAATACTCCATAAAGAGGTAAATATTGTTTTAATTTCATAAATCAAGAAATAGACTAATCAGAAAAAATGAGTTCACATTGCCACACATAAAGGAAATGAGGAAAGGGCTGATATTGAACTCCAACCATTTGAGTTTGGGACTCTTTCCAATATACTTAATGTCAAATGTAAAAAATAAAAAACTTTGTAATATCATCCAAGATAATGGAATAACAGTAAGAAGTACATTTAAACTCTCCCCCACAATTATTCCATAAAAAATCTTTAAAATGCACCAGATTGAGTCTTAATCCAAAATTTTCAACAAAGTGATGAGTCATTTTTACAATCCAAATCATCCTAGCAAAATGCAAAGTTAGATTGGAAATATCAACTATTAGTCAAAATGTCCTTCTAGAGCATACCTATGTGGAGACTGAGCAAAGGTCTTATCTTTGGCAGTCACCAAGGCAGGAAAGTGTCCTAAATTTGGTAAGAGGGGCCTGCAGAAATAAGTGTCAGTTAGCAGTTTTGTTGCTGTCTGTGGAGTGATATGTCAAAGATACAGTGTAGATTAAGGAGAGAAATTTGAACCTAGAAAAGGCAATCCAGAGCGAAGAGAAGTAGAAGGGCTTAAACCAGTGTACAGAGTGAAGAATGAAGATAGAAATGAGCAGAAGTTATATAGATCTGACCCTTAACCCAAAAACAAAATCCAAAGACAGCAAATGAGGCTAAAAAAAGGAAAAATATTTTTTAAATAGACCATAACTGTTATGGTGACAGAAATAATCAAGACACAGCTGCGTCCCCCCCCCCCAAAAAAAAGAGAATGATTGAAAAACATGTTCAAGCAAAGCATCATATTAAAAATACAGCTTAGGCACAAGTTCAATTTTTTAAAAAAGAGTAATCTCTGAAAAGAAATTTGTAATTTTGCCCCTAGAGTTACTAAAGTGTACGTGGCCTTTGATACTGATATTATTACTAGTCTTTCTTTCAAAGAGATCAAAGATATAGGAAAATGATCATATATCAAAGATATATATATACATATATATATATATAACAGTCATTATTGTACTGGTGGAAAATTGGAAACTAATCAGGGGCATCATTTGGGAAATGGATAAATTTACATTACATAAATATAAAGGAACATCATTGCACCATAAAAAATGACAAAAGTAATCATTTCAAAGTAACCTGGGAGAGACTTTTATGATAAAGAATGAAATGAGAAGAAATAAGAGAATAATTTATACCTTAAGAATATCATAAAGACAAACAAATTTGGAAAACTGAAAAACCCTCAGTGGTACAATGACTTACATGATTCTGGAAGACTGATGATGAATACAATTCACTTCCTGATAAAGAACTAATATACATAAAATGCAGAATGAGAATCACATTTTTACATGACAAATATGGACATTTATTTGCTTGACTCCGCTTATTTTTTTACCATTACTTATTAAGTCTATACTATATAAAAGATGGGTAATTTTAAATAGGTTTAGAGCATAGTTAAGAAAGTATTAACTTCTACTTTTTGCCTTTTCAGGGTACTAGAAAAATTGAGCCATGGAACTACTGGGTTGTTTTTAATCAGATTTTCTTTGTAACTAAAGTCATCTTTATTTAAATTAAACTAAATTAAATTCATGCATTTACTGATATTATTGGAGGCAGTTGGTGATCAGGTTAGAGCTAGATATATTGACCTGAGGGAATACTGCCAGGGGCCAGGATGAATGTCTTCCATTTGCTCCAAAGCAACCACTTCTATCTCTACCAATTTAAGGCATCTTTCATCACCTACTATCAATCCAATGTCCCATCAGCAACCAACCTCTCATCTTGTCATGCTCGTCTTTTGAGAGCAGAAGCACCTTCTACTCAATGCTAAACATTTTCATTCATTTTACCTAGTCATTCCCTTCACATATCAGTGATTTTGAACTCCTATAGATCATCATCCAAATCCCATTGCACACACCTTACCACTGCATTTCTCACTCTCAGCCTCCTCAGCCCTCCCAGCCTAAAATCTTATCCTAATCCCATCTAGCTTTCCTACTGTATCCTTTAGAATGTCTGTCGAACAAGCAACAAACTTCCCTTCTTTTAAAATCTATTCTTCTCCCACTCCTTCCATCCACCAGTTCTTAGAAAAATTTAGCTTCATCCTGGCAACACAGCCTCCTTAGACACCCTTCCCAATACTGGCCATACTTTCACTCATTTTCCTTGGCTAACTGATCATGGCTGGGAAATTGGAATTCTTGTTACTTATTGTTTCTTCAAGGTTCCATCCTTTCCTCTTATTCAGCAACCTCTCTTAGTTTGAAGGCCATGGTATTGAATCAAAATGATGGTAGCAGTTGTCTACACATCCCCAGGTCATTCCCTTTCCTTCCTCAGTAAATTTGATTACAATTTTAATCTCCCTCTCCATTATAATATCTCTTCATCAATACTACCTCCACTCTGGTTCAAGTACTTATCACCTCACACCTGGATTATTGCCACAGCCTGTTGGTTGGCCTGCCTATCTCAAGCTTTTCTCCCACTCCAATCCATATTTCATTCATCACTAAAGTGATTTTTCTAAAGTACAGGTCTAATCATATCACACACTACCACCTACCCAACTAATAGGTACACACACATACACACACTCAATAACTCCTGTGACTTCCTATTGCCTTTAGGGACAAATACAAAATTATTTGATTGGCACTCAAGGCCCTTCATAACCTAATCCCCCTCATATCTTTCCAGACTTCTTATACCTTACTCCCTAAAACATACTCTTTAATCTAATAACGGGTCTCCTGAAGCTCCTGAAATTTTCTCTGCCTATCTTCCATTCTTGTAATTCTCTCCTTCTTCAACTCCAATAACAACTCTCCTAGCTTCCCTTAAGTTTCAACTAAAAACCCATCTTCTTATAGTAAGCCTTTCCCAACCCATCTTTATTGCTGTGCCTAAGACCATAGCCAAGTATCAACTACCTGAAATAATTAATTATAATACTTCAAGGGGAAATGGTCATTCAATGAGATAGAAAGACTTCAAGCTTTCACAAGAAAACTAGAATTGAACAAAAAAATCGATCTCTAATATCAAGACCCAAGAGAAGTCAAAAAAGGGAAAAGAAAACGCAAGGAATTCAATGGAATTGAACCATTTACATCATTACATGGGAAGATGATACTTGTACTTATTGAAAATTATACCACTAACAGTACAGCTAGAAGGAATATACATAGAAGGTATAAGGTGAATTTGAGTGAATAACATAAAAAATAAGGAATGAGAAAGAGGAGTACATTGGGTGTAGAAGGAAGGGAGAGGTAAAATGGAATAAATTATTTCACATTGAAGAGGTGCAAAAAACCTATTACAATGGAAGAAAAGTTGGGAGAGTGGACAACGGGCATCACTTGAATCTTGTTCTCATTGGTATTGAGTCAAAGAGGAATTTATTTACAAAATCAATTGAGTTGAATATAGAAATCTATCTTACCTGAGAGGAAAGTAGGTTGTTAGTGGAGAGGGGGCAGCAGGACTTACAGAAGGAAATTCAGAACAGTGATAGAAGCAAAACACTGTTGAGGAGGGATAAGATGAAAGGAGAGAGAGGACAAACTGGAAGAAACAGCATGGGGAAAAATACAGAGTTGGTAAACATAACTGAATGTGAATGAAATGAACTCTCTTATAAAACAGAAGCAGATAACAGAGTGGATCAAAAACCAGAATCCTACAATATCATGTTTACAAGAAACACATTTGAAGTAGATAGATACACAAAGAGTAAAGGTAAGGAACTAGAATAGAATCCATTATCTTATAGCTGAATTTTTAAAAAAAGGCATGGATAGAAATCTTTATCTCAAAACAAAAGCAAAAATAGACCTACTTAAGAGAGATAAGCAAGGAAAGTACTTCTTGATTAAAGGTACCAAAAACAATGAAGTAATACCAATACCAATATGCTCCAAGCAGTGTAGCATCCAAATTCTTAAAGAAGTTAAGTGAGTTATAGGTTCATGACCAAACAAAAGATAGAGAGCATTACAAAATGTCAAATACATAATTTTGGTTATATTAATTTAAAAACTTTTGCATGAGTAAAACCAATGCAACCAAGATTAGAAAGAAAGCAGAAAATTGGGAAATAATCTTTACAGCAAGTATCTCTGATTTTCTCAAATATATAGTAAACAGAGTCAAGTTTATAAGAATAGCAGCCATTTCACAATTGATAAATGAGCAAAGGATATGAACAGCCAATTTTCAGGAAAAAAATCAAAGCTATTTATAGATATGTGAAGAAGTGCTCTAAATTACTTTTGTTTAGGGAAATACACATTAAAACAACTCTGAAGTACCATATCATACCTGTCAGATTAGCTAATGACAAAAAATGATAACTATTCGAGGGGATGTGGAAAAATTGGGATATTAAAAGCATTGTTGATGGAGTTGTGAACTGGATTCTGGAGATCATTTTGGAACTATGCCCAAAAGGCAATCAAACTGTGTATACCTTTTGATCCAGCAATACCATTATCAGGTCTGTGACCCAAAGAGATCATCAAAAAAGGGAAGGGACCTACATGTGCAAAAATATTTACAGCAGCAGTTTTTATGTTGGAGAAATATTAGAAATTGAGGGGATGCCCATCATTTGGGGAATGGCCAAACCAGCTGTGGTATGTGAATGTAATGGAATAATATAGTGCAATAAGAAATGATGAACAGACAACCTGGAAAGACTTGTACAAACTGATACAAAGTGAAATGAGCAGAACTGGGAAAACCTTGCACATAGTATCCTCAATATTGTGTTATGCTCAACCGCAAATGACTCAGCTCTTCTCAGCAAACAATGATCCAAGACAAATACAATGGATTCAGGAAGGAAATTGTTAACCACATCCAAATAAAGAACTAATGGTCTCTACATGCATATCAGAGAATACTTTTTTCACTTTATTCTTTTTTGTGGATTTTTTTTCCTTTTGATCTGTTTCTTCTTTCACAATTGTGACTAATATGTAAATTTGTTTTACATTTTACCACTCATATAATTTCTATCAAATTATCTGCCATTTTAAGAAGAGGGGTGGAGAAGGAATGAAGAAAGGAGAAAAATCTGGAACTCAAAATCTTGTAAAAATGAATGCTAAATGTTGTCTTGATAAATTATTGGAAAAAGAATTAAATACTTTTTTAAAAAAATTAAAAATATGTATACATAATAATGCAAACAATCTGCATTACTTTCTCCATCACTTTCTTAAGACTAGCTTTAATACAACAATAAACTAATTTAAATAATCTATTTTCCCTCCTTTCCACCCCAGCTCATTTTTAAAAAGAAAGAAAAACAAATTTCTTGCAACAAATATGCATAGTCAAGCAAAACAGTCTCCCAGTGTCTATACAGGAAAATACACATATCTCACTTTAAGCCCTAAATCCTTCATTTTTGTTACAGACAGCATGTTTCATCATCAGTTCTTTGGAAACATGAATGGGCACTCTATTGATCCTAGTTCTTATAAGCTTTCTAAATTGTTGATTTTTACAGAGCTGTAACATATAAATTGTTCTAGTTCTGCTCATTTCATTCTTCATTAGTCTTAAAAAAAAGTTCATTTGTCTGAATTGATGTTTTAGGATAAATTGATGTTCTGCTTCTGTTCACTCTGGCTAAAGTTCTAACCACACACCAGCAGAAAACAGACACTTTTTCCATGCAAGCAGGCCACAGGTCAGAGTTTGTATATAGCTGGTATGACTCCAATCTCTAGCTTACCTGCCAGAAAGACCAGAATTTTCTTTCTAAATCCTGAATTATTCCCAAATGCCAATGAAATCTCAGGAAAAGGGGAAAAAAGGAAAAGACTGTGGATTTGATATTGGGTTGCTTCCATTTACACCCATCCCTATTCTTATTTAGTGCTTCATATCCAATTGCCTGAAATGGAAGACAATTCAACTAAATATCCATGCAGTAGACACTTCATGTAGACCAAGAAAAAATATTCCCTGCCAAGACCTTAGAGAGAGGCAGGTGGCAAAGAGAGTAGTCTTTTCAAAAGCATGGAGGCAAAAATGACAGGTAAGGATAACAACAGGTGTTGGAGGGGATGTGGGAAGACTGGGACACTGATGCATTGTTGGTGGAACTGTGAACTGATCCAACCATTGTGGAGAGCAATTTGGAACTATGCTCAAAAAGTTATCAAACTGTGCATACCCTTTGACCCAGCAGCATTTCTATTGGGCTTATATCCCAAAGAAATCACAAAAGAAGGAAAGGGCCCCACATGTGCAAGAATGTTTGTGGCAGCTCTTTTTGTAGTGGCTAGAAACTGGAAACTGAATGGATACCCATCAATTGGAGAATGGCTGAATAAATTACGGTATATGAATGTTATAGAATATTATTGCTCTGTAAGAAATGACCAGAAGGATGATTTCAGAGAGGCCTAGAGAGGCCTGGGGAGACTTGCATGAACTGATGCTGAGTGAAACGAGCAGAACCAGGAGATCATTATTCACGGCAACAACAATACTATATGATGATCAGTTCTGATGGACATGACTCTCTTCAACAATGAAAAGCTTCAAACCAGTTCAATTGTTCGGTGAAGAGAGCCATATACACCCAGAGAGAGGGATGTGCAATGTGGACCACAACATAACATTATCATGTTCTCTATTGAGGTTTGCTTGCATTGTATTTCCTTTATCGGATTATTCTTTCTTGTAGATACAATTTCTCCTCCACAAAAATGATGTGTGGAAATATGTATACATATATTCGATTTCTTAAGTATTCTAACATAATTAACATGTAGTGGATATCCTGCCATCTAGGGGAGGGATGGGGAGTAGGGGGGAAAAATTTGTAACAGAAAGCTTTGTAAGGGTTAATGTTTAGGAATTACCCATACATATGTTTTGCAAATAAAAAGTATTAATAAAAAAGTATAATAATAAAAAAAGGAAGGAGGCAAAAGATAGGATAAGGCAATGAAGGAATGTTTTAATGATTAAAAATCAATGGATTCCCATGAAGTGATAATACCATCACGGCAGTATCTCTGACCTCTTGCCTGCTTACTTGAGAAAAATATCTATTTCCCACCATTTTGAGGAGTATGGGACTAGAACTTCAGTCACATTGATTTGAGCAGAAATGGGACACCCATATATCATATACCACTAATATTAGAAAAATGAACTTTTGGGGGACTAATGAAGAATGAAATGAGCAGAACTAGAACAATTTATACAATGTCACAGCACTATAAAAATGAACAACTTGAAAAGCTATAAGAACTAGAATTGGTACAGTGACCATTCATGATCCCAAAGTACTGATGATGAAACATGGTATCTGTAACAGGAATGATGCACTTAGGGTTTAGAATGAGATGTGTTTTTTTATGATAGACATGAGAGGAATCTATTTTCTGTTACTATGCACATTTGTTATAAGAAATTTGCTTCATCAAGAAGTTCCTGGGAGAAATTATACCCCCTCCAACTGCTTTCCCATAACAAATACTTTATCTGTATTTCACTCATTCAGAAGGAAATACATTTCAGTTGTTCTTACTCTTTCTCCTTAAGAGATGAACAGTATTAAATATTTAGATATATGTAAGTATTTTGTATTTGTGGATAGAATAGTGAAATCAGTAAGGAATATTGCAGATAACAAAGCTGCCAATTTTATTTCCTGCAATCCAGTTAGTCTTCACTAGTGGAAAAGTGGGGAAAATGTTAGATTTTGATGCTAGGGCCTGTTCTGAAATCCAAGCTCTAATGTTCTTTACAGATGCTACGATGGTTTACTTGGAGAACTCTAGAGAATCAGCTGTAAAAATTTGAAATAATGACTTCCACAAAGATGCAGGACAAAAAATAATTCCACATACAAAAGCATCATCATTTCTGTATGTTACTAAAAACCAAGCAGGAAGAAGAAGGAAAAAGTCATGTAAAATAACTTTTTAAAAATATGAAACACTTGGGAGTGTCTTAAGAAACATGTAGCAGCTGAATGAATACATATAAAAGGCACTCTATTGAAACCTAAATAATTGAAGAAATATTAATTGGTCATGGATAAATTTAGCCATTATAATAAAAATGGCAATACTTCATATATTAAGTTACTCACATATGTCATAACTATCATACTACTAAAGATCTGTATTATATAGCTAGAAAAACATAATAATGAATTTTATCTGAGGGTACAAAGTCAAGGATCTGAAGGGAAATAATGAAAAAAGTTGCAAGCAAGCATAAGAGTCTAGTAATTCCATATTTCAAATTATATTACAAAGAAGTAGTTATCATAACAAATTGGTTGGTCAAAATAATAATGTAGATAATCAATGGAACAGATTGGTAATACAATATATGGAAACAAAATAACCTGGTAGTCGTGCTCAATAAGTCTAAAGCCTCCAAACACAACCATAAGAATTTTTTATTCAACAACAACAGTAACAACAAAAGAGTCTGAAAACAATTAGACTTAAAGTGATCAAAAACTCACACCAAGTACATCAACTATAATTCACATAAAACAAGTTTCAAATGCATGTCATATATAAACTGCCATATCATAAAGAAATTTAAAAAGTAAGGAAGAAATTAACTCTCAAATCGGTGAGTAGAAGATGAGTTTGTGATTAAAGAGGAGACAGAGAAAAGAATTATAGAAGAGATTGTAATTATATAAAATTAAAAAGGTTCATGCACCCCCACCCTATAAAAGCAATCATGGGATTAGAAGGGAAACAATTAAACAACAAGATTAAGTGATGATCAATTCTGATGGACAATGAAATGATTCATTCCGATTCCAATAGATTTCTGATGGTGAGAGCCATCTTTTTCTAGAAAGAGGACTGGGGGACTGAATGTTGAACACAGCATAGTATTTTCACCTGTTTGCTTGCTTCTTGTTTTCTTTCTCATTTTTTTCCTTTTTGATCTGATTTTTCTTGTGTAGCATGATAATTGTGGAAATACAGAAGAACTGCACATGTTTACTATATACTGGATTACTTGCTGCTGGGGTGGGGAGTGAAGGAGAAAAATTTGAAACACAGGGTTTTTCAAGGGTGAATGTTGAAAACTATCCTTGCATATATTTTGAAAATCAAAAGCTATTTTTAAAAAAGTGAAAAAGTAAAGGAGAAAAAAGTAAAAAAAAACTAAGCATATTAATTCACTATTAATATAATTGTGAATTAGTACAGTGATCCTTGAAAGTATTTTGGAAATGTTCCCATAATTGTTCTCCATCTTTAAAATAAAGAACTTGGAGTTCACAGTTTCTGAGGTTCCTTCTAACTCTACATTTATGAACCTATAAATTTAATCCCTCTACCAGATAATAATTCTCTTGAGCCTTCTCTTCAAGAGGCTAAGAATTCCCAGTTCCTTTAACCAATCTTTCTTTGGCTTCAATTCAAGACCTTCCTTTACCATGGCTGCCCTCCTTTTTATATTCTCCAGCTGCTCATTGTTCTTTAACTGTGGGTCTCAGATCTCAATATAATATCTTTATATGGTCTGATGAAAGTAAAGGACCGAGGATTATAACTTTATGTCTAGAAGGTATGAAACTCAATGCATCTCAAGATTGCTTTAGCATTTTTAGCTGTCCTGCATCTTCCAAGTCATGTTTGGATTCTGCATCTGGCAGGGAGCATGGGGTGGAGAAAATGATGACTAGACTACAGAGTTGTTACTAGTACCACAAGTTTCTATTTCAGATATTCTATTCTATTCAGATATTCAGATATTCAAATATTCTAGCTGAATGTTTTCAATAAGTCTAATAAGCCTTTTCTAAAGGATTCTGAGAGACCTGACTATAAAATTTTGGAGACCCTGATTGGTTGTGCCCAATGCCCTTCCCCACTACACATTAGCAAGTCTTAGCACCTTTCCTTAAAAGATGTGAATGAATCTGAACATTTTGTGCCATCTTCTGGAATCAAAGTAACTCATCTAGTCTGTTTGTCAGTCTCATAATGAAACTCTGACATTGCCTTCCACACATGTCCTGCAAGATTAAAAGAGTTTGATAGTGTATCAGAGTTAAAAAGTAACACGAGAGCCTGTCTCTGATCAGTTGACTCTAAAATAGTCCTTATTTATCTTCCACAGTGCCTCCTGTCATCCGTGTTTACCCAGAAACTCAGGCCCAGGAACCTGGAGTCTCTGCCAGTCTGAAATGCCATGCAGAAGGCATTCCCACCCCAAGAATTACGTGGCTAAAAAATGGCATGGATATTGGACCTAAACTGTCCAAGCAAATCTCTCTCATAGGTAAGAATCCAGCATACTTTGTGTATGTCCTTCATGGATAGGTACAAGCTAAAGTACTTATCAGATAGGAAAAGTTTTTATTTTTTTTAAAGTTTCTATGTTGGAAATGAATAATTGTCACAACTTTCTTTTTTTTCTTATATGGCCTAGGCTACATAACACTGTTGTACTATTGTGGAATTATTTTTGTGCTTCCCAGATAAATTGAGGAAAGTATGTTGGAGGATTAGAGTAAGATAGTGAAAAAAACTATTAGTAAATATTTCACAACTAAGTTGTTAAACAAACACTCCAATGGTTTTCCATTATGTCTGTGTTCACTTTATATAAAATGTCGTTTCCTTTTGTAAATGTCAAGTTTCCTTTTGCAAATGTGAGAAAGGCCACTTTTATCTTTTTTTAAAGATATATAGATATATAGATATAGATATATAGACAGAAGTAGGTGCTTCTGGTAAAGATTAGCTTGACTCCCCAGAAGAGTTAAATAACATTCCCTAAACTCCCTATATAGAGACAGAAGACTAGGGATATAGAATATTTCTTTTACTGTCATATACCATTGGTATATTGGTTGCTTTTGCTGAACTTTCTTTTCTCTTTTTAAAATATTTGTTGCAAGGGATTGTGGTGGGGGCGGGGTAGAGGTACAGAAGTGTGCAAATAAGAATTAAAAGAACATTTTCTAGCAGTGCACAAAGCTAGCCTTTCTAAAAAGAAAAGGATATATCTTAATATGACCCTGCATTTGAAGAAGAATTTTTTAAGCATGATCTTGTCACATTCTTCACCATATTCCTCTGGCTACCATCCAAAAACTATCCTCTGTAAATGTGTTAGCAAGTTGGTGCACCATTGTTATTCCCAGGTATAATGATTTTGAATAACTAATTACCAATTCTGAGAGACTAATCCTAGCTTCTCGAATTTGATATAATGGGACCGTGTGGAAGGACCAGCCCAAAGGACCTGGTTTAAAATCTCAAATCTAATGCTTACTACCTATTGTGATCTTGGGCAAGCCACTTTTAACCTCAATGAACTCAGTTCTATCATTTTTAAATGAAACATCTGAGGTCCCTTTTAGCCCTAGCTATAACTTTATGAGGGCAATTAGGTGGCACAGAGTACCAAGCCTGGAGTCAGGAAGATTCATTTTCCTTAGTTCAAATCTGGTCTCAGACATGTGCTTGCTATGTGATGCTGGGCAAGTCATTTAAATCTGTTTGCCTAAGTTTTTTATTTTCAAAATGAGCTCAAAAGGAAATTGCAAACCATTCCTTTATCTTAGCCAAGAAATTCCCAAATGGGATCACAAAGAATCAGGCATGACTGGAGAGTTATTGAGGTATCAAGAAGTAGTGATCACTGGTTTCATAGTTCTAGTTATTGCCAGGAGCCTTTTAGAAATGCAGACATGAGTAAAACCAGGGCTAAAGGTCTTGGATTAGTTTAAATCTTTTTTTTTTCCCAACAGCCAATGGAAGTGAACTTCACATCAACAGTGTGCGTTATGAAGATACTGGAGCCTATACATGCATTGCTAAGAATGAAGTAGGTGTTGATGAGGATATTTCTTCTCTCTTTATTGAAGATTCAGCCAGAAAGACTCGTAAGTTGGGGGAGGGGAGTTTAATCTTTAAATTTCTTTTAAAATTTTATATGTTCACAAGATATAGTTTTCTTGTTTGCTTTTAAACCAGAGTGACTATCTTGATCTGGACAATAGAGGCCAGTCTTTACAATTGTGAGAAAACATATTGGTTCGGGGACTTACTGTGTTAGTCCCACCACAGA
This sequence comes from Myrmecobius fasciatus, assembly GCA_023553655.1. NCBI lineage: Eukaryota > Metazoa > Chordata > Mammalia > Dasyuromorphia > Myrmecobiidae > Myrmecobius > Myrmecobius fasciatus. Next base: position 10,802 of record JAJPUD010003820.1, on the reverse strand, counting down.
AGGTAAATAGGATTTACTTAAACTGGATAACCATTTGATAAAATAAAAAACAAGGTTCAAGTGAGAGAAATAGATGATTTTCAGTTCAAAAATTCTTTTTAAAAAAATCTTATTTATTTATTTAATATTTTCCCCAGTTACATTTTAAACTTTTTTTCTTTTTTTTAACTTTTAAGTTCTGGATTCTCTCCCTTATGCCCACCCTAAGGCCCCAGTAAGAAGCCACATGGGAAGTAATGCAAAGCATTTCCATAAAAGTCACGTTGTAAAAGAAAGTATACATCTTCCGCCCCAATAAAACAAATCCTCAAGAAAAATAAAGGAGAGAGAGACAGAGATACAGAGGTGGGGGGAGAGAGAGAGATACAGAAAGACAGAGAGAGAGAGGGGGGAAAGAGAGACAGAGAGACAGAGAGTGAGAGAGACAGAGAGACAGAGAAAGAGAGACAGAGAGAGAGAGAATATAATTCAATCTGTATTCAGACACATCAGTTCCTTCTCTGGGTATGGATAGGTTTTTCATCAGAGTAGTCACGGATCATTTCAGTACATAAATTCTGCATACAAGTAACTATGAGTTGCAGCAACCTATCTTTTGGGGTTTTTGTTGTTGTTGTTGTTGGAGAACTGCATTTTTTTTTGACATTTACAGAGCATTTTAATATCAACCAAGTGCTTTTTTTTAATTTGCAAAACATATGTATGGGTAATTCTTCAACATTAACCCTTACAAACCTTTCTGTTACAAATTTTTCCTCCCTACTCCCTACTCCTCCCCTAGATGGCAGGATATCCACTACATGCTAATTATGTTAAAATACTTGACAAATCGAATATATGTAAACATATTTCCACACTTATTGTTGTGCAAGAAAAATCATATCTACAAGAAAGAAAAATCAGATAAAGAAAACACAATACAAGCAAACATCAATCAAGAGCATGAAAATGTTATGTTGTGGTCCACATTTCGCATCCCTCTCTCTGGGTGTATAGGGCTCTCTTCACCGAACAATTGAACTGGTTTGAAACATTTCATTGCTGAAGAGAGCCATGTCCATCAGAATTGATCGTTGTATAGTATTGTTGTTGCCGTGTACAATGATCTCCTGGTTCTTCTGATTTCACTCAGCATCAGTTCATGCAAGTCTCTTCAGGCCTCTCTGAAATCACCCTGCTGGTCGTTTATTACAGAACAATAATATTCCATAATATTCATATACCATAATTTATTCAGCCACTCTCCAATTGATGGGCATCCATTCAGTTTCCAGTTTCTTGACACTACAGAAAGGGCTGCCACAAACATTCTTGCACATGTGGGGCCCTTTCTTTCCTTTATGATTTCTTTGGGATATAAGCCCAATAGAAATGCTGCTGGGTCAAATGGTATGCACAGTTTGATAACTTTTGAACATAGTTCCAAATTGCTCTCCAGAATGGCTAGATTGGTTCACAGTTTCACCAACAATGCATCAGTGTCCCAGTCTTCCCACATCCCCTCCAACATCCATTATTATCTTTTCCTGTCATTTTAGCTAATCTGACAGGTGTGTAGTGGTACTTTGGGAGCAACCTATCTTTTCATGGAAGGTAATTAGAAAACAAGAAAAGAAAGTCCAACAAATTGCATTTACAGCATCTAACTCCTCTAGGCTATTATTTTCCTTAGAACATTCTCCTCATGGTATTTTCTGGGCTGGGTGAACTTGGAATGAATTTAGCCATACTCTATGTCAGGGAATATAAAAAAAATTTTTTTTTGTATCAGAAGCCTATTAATCCCTTCTAAGAATAATATTTGACCTATTAATCCCTTCTAAGAATAATATTTGAAATGCATAAAATAAAATATATAGGATTACAAATGAAACTAATTTTATTGAAATGCAATGTTAAAACATAAAATTAAAATGAAAACAAGTTCTCAGATTCAAGGTTAAGAACTCACATATAAATAGATTTAACAATTTCAAATTGTAAATCTAAGGCTATCATGGAATAAAATTAATCAAATGAGAACTTTATTATCCATAGAGTACTGTATGAATGTCAGTTAGTGGTTATCATTAGCATTAGATTTCACTGACTTTTCTGCCCCACATATTTTTTGGCTTTGATATCCCCATCTGGAATCAGACCTAGCATTGCCATTTTTCACCTTTGGGAAGGTGAATTCAATGTGTTTACAGTGAAAGATTATTATAAATGTCTCTAGATTGCCATTTCTCTGCCTTTTCCCCAGTGGGTTACTTCTCCTGGCTCTGGTCCTTCAGATCTTCATCTTCTCAGTAAAAATTGAGCTGAAAATCAATTATACTGAAGGGTTATTGACTCAGAATGATAGAGACCTTGCTCCCAGTTTGTCCTATTCCCCCTAAAGTCAGTATTTGCATTTTAATGGGGAGATTGTTTTCTAATAGGGAAATTTCAAGTATCAGCAATCTTGGGGTAATGGGAAGTCAGGGAGCCAGAGTTGAACTCTATGACCTCTAAAATCTTTTTAAAGCTCTTATTCTCCAATCCTGTGTTTGAGTTTAGATGGTGTAAAGGGGAAAGAGAACTTTTTAAGCATCCATCTGTTCATTCTGCATGTACCTGGGGCCAAACTCAAGAGTATGGAGGCTCAATATGACTTTCATATTTGTGTGGCACTAAGATGAATAATACTGAATAATTATTCTGTACAAAGATGAATAAAATAGTCTCCATGCTCTCAAGGAATTTATCATCTAATATAGGCATACAGGTACACATATAATCAATACATGGATCATAAATAAAAATACAATGTTGAGTTCTTAGGAGATCAATAAAAATCATGGAGTAGCTTCAGGAATTAGTTCCTGAATTTAACAAATGTTCTCACTCTTTATTCACATTTTTAAATGGAAGAAACTGGGGGCACCTAAGTGGCACAGTGGATAGAGCACTAGCTTTGGAGTCAAAAGGACCTGAGATCAAATCCAGTCCCAGACTCTTGACACTTAATAGCTATGTGACCCTGGACAAGTCACTTAACCTGATTTCTTGGCCAAAAAAATAAAAAGAAAGAAAAATTCAAAAAGCTACTACATTACTAGGAGTAGTGTTATCTTTAGAATCAAAATGACATGTTTTCAAGATCTAATTCTATGGACAGAAAGTAATGTTGGTTCTTATGGAGGCATGAGTTCCTTCCTATAATTGCATTTGCACCATTTGCAGAAAGATCTAATGCTATGGTTTTTATGTGAAATTATTACTTGATACTGAAAGAATTATTTTAATGAAGTTGTTTTAATGAAAGTTTTGATGTGGCTCTTTTTTTTTCCTGCTTTCAATGGCTTCCTGGTTCTCCCAATACCCGTGTGCTGCAGTTGCAAACATACTCTGGCGAGAGGAAGGTACTAAAACCCCACATTTGGTTTTACTTTTACTCCCATGTGCTCATTGACCCTAACAAATTCATAACAGGCTATCTTTCACTGAGACACTCCTACCTCTGCCAGCCTCATTGCACTCAACATCTATTTGTCTGTGAATTTCAGGTCTAGCTGCCCCAAAGATTATAATCTGGGAACGAACAGCTATTGATTCTGGGGCTGAGGAATCATTAAAATGTAGAGCATTGTGCATGCTAAGGAATTTGCAATGAATTGCATTAGCTGGAGTATAGTAGTCCCAGATAATTCCTGGTTTTCACTTCCCACTCTCCCTAGTACCTTTTTTCTTTTTTTAAAATTAATTTTAATATATTTTTAATCCTCTCCATTTCAACATATTTCTCTCTTTCTCCCCTCCCAGCTGAGCCATTTCTTGTAACAACATAAACGAGAAGAAAAAAATCAGTTCAACAAAGCTAAACAATACATCAACCAAATGGGACACAATAAGTAGTGTTCTACAATAAGTAGTAACTCACAATTACCCAGTAGAAAGGGGTTGGGGCATGCCCTTAGCTGACAGGCTAAATCCTGAAAGAGATTTAGCACCCTAAAAGAATTATCTATAAAGAGAAGAAGTGGAGTTGAGAAGCATAGTGGAGTTAGAAGAGAGAGGAAAGGGAAAAGGGAAAGACACCATGAGACAGAGTATGAGACAGACTGACCCAAACAGAGTTCTATCAGAGCCCTTTCCTTGCCTGCCCCAAGGAACAATTCTATCAAATCCCAATTTCTCTGTGCCAACTACACCACCATTCACAACTTCATCACACACACACACACACACACACACACACACAAATACACAATGTAATGAAGTATAATGGGCGTAAAGTGAAAGTCTGAATAATTTTTCCCCACTATTTTCCAGTAATAAAATTAAAGAAGTACTATGTGGTTTACTGCTTTGCTTCTTCTAGCCCCGAAGATTAAGAAAAAAGACTAACTAAGGAAACATTTTCTAAAATAATCCCATAAATGCTAATCACCTCAGGGAGCTAACAGACATAAAATAGCCACATAATAAAGGTCAGGGAATTTTGGGAGCAAAATAAAGAAAACTAAGCCTATTTTCATACTACAAAATTGTAATTTTAATACATACATAATTTCATATCTGATATTTCAGAGAAGAAAAGTGTTTTTTTTTTCCTTCATCACCAAATTCATTCTACAGTGGCTTATAGAATGTCAAGTACCATGAAACACTGTACCAAAGCCTTATTCCATGGTAGCACAGGAATAAGAAAATTGGTTCTGGGATTAGGTGACTTTAGCTCAAATCTTGGCTTTGCCTATTACGTGTTGGTGGATCCCAATTTTTTCATCTATAGAATGAAGAAGTTAAACCAAATGACTTCTGGGATCCCTTCCAGTTCTAAGTCTATGATTCAGTGACTTGAAAGATCAGTATTTTGCCAACATAAAGAACTACAATTTTAAAAGGGAGAAGGCTTTCTAAGAAAAGGCTGCATCCAAATGCCTCCAGTGATAATCAAATCATTTTAAATAAAAGCAAACCTTCAGGCTATTTCTTGTGGCATATTTCCTTGAGTGGTTTATTTACTGATCCCTCAAGCACATGCAGAATTTCCCTCAAAATTTCAAGCATTACTTTTGTGAAGATTTAATTTAAAAACCCATTTTAGAGTCAGTGAAAATAAATATTTCCTCAAGAGGCTGACCTTGGATTTAAGTAAAAGACTTCCAAGAAAAGTTTTGTAGTTGTAGACTGATAGGCCTTTGGTAGATTTCCTGTGCTCACTGTGTAATTATCTAATTAGATGCTAGGAAAAAATGCATTTATGAGAGAAAAAAAGATGGGGAGATAGCAGAAAGAATTGTGGGAATTGGAGAAGGAAGTGTAGGGAGATGGAGGGAGAGGGAGGAATAGGGAGAGAGAGAACAAAAGAGAGACAGACATGCCCCCACACACACACACACACACATACACAGAGATGGCTGGAGGGAGACAGAGAGAAAGAATGCAAGGGAGTGAGAACACGAGAGAGATGCCAGAAGTAAAGATTCCTTGAAAAAGAAATAATTTGAACTTTAAGAAATGTGCCTTAAATTATAAATGTTTAACCTATATCAGACTGCTTGTTGTATTGGGAAGGGGGAAGGGGAGGGAGAGAGAGAGAGAGAGAGAAATTTGGAACATAGACTTACAAAAATGAATGCTGAAAACCGTCTTTACATTTATTTTTTAAAAAAGTAAAATACTATTGAGGAAAAAAATTAGAGATTGCTTGACAATCTCTAAAGGACAATTGAAAAGTCCAGTACACACACAAAAAATTATGATTTGATTATGATAAACAAATAAATATGTATTAAATAGTAAATGGCAACTATTTTTTAGGCACAGATTTGCCTCAAAAACTACATGTTCCCCTCTGCAAGATTTTACTCTAGAAATAATTTCACTGAGTAAGTGAGTGAGTAAATATGAAGCAACTGGCACTTACTGATGTGATGAGGGTAGCAATTCCTAGTTCTAAATGGTGTCTGAAGTTCAGCACCAAATGTTGAGATTGATATTCAGACACCAAATTTTGGGGTTTGGGCATGTGAAGAATTCACAATGGTCAGTAAAGAGATGTTTTGAATATGACTTATCAAGGACCATACAACTAATATGTTTCCCAAGCTGATCTTTGAGCTCCTATCTCCCTTTACTCCACAGCTAGCTCTCTCTTCACTATTGATGCTACCCTGCCTCTTTTCAAGGAGGACAAAAGCACAATTATTAAAAATTCCATGTGGCCTTAGACCATAGGTAAAATTTCAGCCCTCCAAATGAAACCTAGAATGAGGTGATTATGTCATACCTGATCACCAGGAAAGTCAATTATAGCCATTGCAAGTCCTCTTGCTCTTATTTTGGAGATGCATGAGACTTCATGATAGATTTGCCACTCTAGATTTGCAAGCTAGATGTTTGCATCTGCCAACAGAATTTTAATTCCAAAAGATTCCGAAAGATTCAAACATGGCAACTCTCCTGCCTTGTAGTTACAAACTTTCCAAAGATTCAAGTACATTTGGACGTAAGGATACATGCAACATAGGGATCAGCAACTCCCCTACCTATTTTTAAAATTTTGCCCCTGGATATTTGCAAGCTACTAATAAATATTACAGAAGCCAAAATCTGGTAGTGGTGCTGCCATTGGATAAATGCATAATCTTTTCCCATACCATCATGTAATCCTCAAATTCCTCCTCTACTCAGTCTCATAGCACAGGTATTGCTATGGTGGCATCCTTCATAGAATTAGTATTCAAGATCACCATTCTCAGCACAAGCCACAACAAAGTTCAAACAATCAAATCTCCACATGCAACATGATCTGGAGTTCTAGAACTGATTACAGTAGACTCTGTACTATAATATTTCTTCTCACCAGAATGCTCTAATAATAGACCCTTTTTTAATCAGAATGAAAATTCACAGGTAGGAATCCTGTTAGAATCCTGTTGAAAGCTTAAAGTGCCTTCTGAACCATCAGAGCCAAAATAATGTTTAAGTAGAGTGTGAGTAAGAATCATATTTTGTTGTTTCTTAAGAGGTTTCAGACTCAGTTCAAACCCTGTTTCTTTATGTGTAAAATTAGGATAAAATAAATCACTTCTTTGAGACATTTGTGGTTCTATGTATCTATGACCAAGGTCTTTTCTAGCATCGCTTATAGTTTAATTCTAATGATTCTATTTGCTAATCCAATTCTACTCATTTCAATTTAATAAATATTTCTTACCTTTATAGTATCCCTTACTGGTATTCCTTTTTCTCCACTCCTAGATCTGCCCCATAAGTGAAGCCCTCATTTACACTCACATGTACCATTGTAATAACTTTCTAAGTAATCTCCTGTCTTAATTCTCATCCTTCTCCAGTCTATTCTCCCCAAAGCTGTCACACTGATTGATCCTAAAACAGGTCTGATCATGTCATTCCCATGACCTTCCTCCTTCTCTAGGATAAAATATAAACTCCTTTTTTTGGCTTTTAAAGCCTTTCACAATTTGTTTCCAGATTAATTTTTCCAGGCTCACTTATCACACATTTCTTCCCTTCACCCACTTTGCTTTTCAGCCCAACAAGCCTGATTTCTATTTCTGATTCATGACATTTCATTTCTCTGCCTTTGCAATCATAGTCTCCTGTACCCAAAAGTTACCTCTTCTCTCATTTCTTTGAAGTCCTTTACTTTCTTCAAGGTCTAGGTCAAGCATCATCCCTACTTTCCAATTCTTCAGTTTCTTAATGACCTTCCTGACCTAAAACGATTTTTTAATTTAATCAATCAACAAGTATTTATTAAGCCCCTACTTCATCTTGGGCACCGTGGTAGGTATTAGGTGGATATAAAGGCAATACCTGCTCTTATAGAGCTCATTTTCCATTTTCTTTTTAAATTTTTGTTACTCTGAAGTCAATAAATCCCAACACAATAAGTAATTCCATAAATAAAGGACATAAAAATAGTATTCTACATGAAACCATGAAATTCCATTACATGAAACTTTGTTAAAAATTATGTAATAAATTCAACATATTTGTTTCAAAGCTATTCCACTCATCTATGAGTCCCTTTAAACCTTTCTATCCTTCTTTATACGTTTGTTTCTTTGTATTGTATTCCTTTCCTATCAATTACACCCCAATTCTGTCACTCTCAAAAATTTTATAAATCTCTCCCTTTTAACCCTTTAACCAAAACCAAAAATACACATTGACATGTGTGCAAATATATATCTTAATCTGCACCTTCACTACTTCATTTTTTTGTTAAGACATGGATAGCCTATTTCATCATCTAAAAAGTGGTTGATTATTTTATTGATAGGACAGCTTAAGCTTTCAAAGTTTCTATTGTTATTGTTTTTGTTTTGCATTATTATAGGAATAAGTATAAATATTTTCCTGAATCTGCTCACTTCATTTTTTTTAGTGACTTGGGGCATTTTCATATTATTATTGTTCATTTATTTTTATTCTTTTGAGAAATGTCTGTTTATGTTCTTTGATCACTTATTTATTTGAGATTGTTTCTTGTTCATAAAGATTTTAATCAGATTCCTATATATCATAGATTTAGGGCCTTTATCAGTACTTGCTACAAAGATTTTTTCATAATATACTTTCCTTTATAAGTTTAATTACATTGCATTTTTTTTTTGTTTTTGTTTTTTGCTTTTTTCCCCTGAGGCAATTGGGGTTAAGTGACTTGCCCAGGGTCACACAACTAGAAAGTGCTAAATGTCTGAGTTCAAATTTGAACTCAGGTCCTCCTGACTTCAGGGCTGGTGCTCTATCCACTGCGCCACCTAGCTGCCCCATTGTGTTTTTGTTTGTTTGTTTGTTTTGGTTTGGTTTGGTTTGGTTTGGTTTTTTGCATGTAAAAGCTTTTTAATTTTATGCTATTAAAATGTTGGTTTTCTTAATGGTTTTCTTTAGAAAGAAAAAAATGCACACATCCCTATATGGATAGCTGGATGTAAAAAATATACAAATCAAATGTAAGGGTATGTTATAAGGGAAAGCAGTTAATTAGGGGACCAAAAAAGGTCTCATGTAGAAGGTAGAACCTGAAGTAATCTTGAAAGAAACCAGGAATTCCTAGAGATGGAAGTGAGGCAAAAGAGCATTCCAAGGATTAAGGGTCACTAGTATGAATACACAAAACAGAGAGATAGAGTAGCATATGTAAGGAATAAAAAGCAAATTAGCGTGCCTGGATTATAGAGTTTGAGAAGGGTAATAATATGTAAGATGGAATGGATTCAGGTTATGAAGGGGCTTTAATTGCAGGATACAGGAGTTGATATTCATTCTTAGAAGTGATAGATTAATATTGGGAAAATGATTATCAAATATGGCAAATAAGTGATTAGTGACTTTAGAGGAGTTATTTAAGTTGAATAATAAATAAGGGTAGAAGATAGATTCCAGAAAATTTAGAAAAAAGTAAGAGAAGAGCAAGTGGACATACTGGGTATAGATGGTTTTCTCAAATTTAAAGAAGAAAGAAAAACAATGATTGCTCATGAGAAGGGTAAAGGCTAGTGAGAGATTTTCCATGGATATTTTGTATATGTTTTATACTTAGTTATCTGTGTTTATATTATTTCCTTCTAATGTAAGCTTCTTGCCAACAGAGGCTGGTTAATTTTTGGCTTTGTGTTTCCAGAATCTGGCACATAACAGTCATTTAACAAATAATTGTTGAATTGAATATGCAAAGTTCTACATATTAAAGGTAAAAATATTTATGATTATTTTTATTATTATATCATTATATATAAATATATATATAAATATATAATTACATAATTATTATATAATATCTATTATATCTATAGCATAACTATCCAATAGCAATATTTCATTTCCCACCTATATCAAATTATAGAAATTTTCCTTTTTAAAAAATAGATAGGGGCAGCTAGATGGCACAGTGGATAGAGCACCAGCCCTGAAATCAGGAGGACCTGAGTTCAAATCTGGTCTCAGACACTTAACATTTCCTAGCTTTGTGACCCTGAGCAAGTCACTTAACCCCAACTGCCTCAGCCAAAAAGCAAAAAAAAAAAAAGAAATATATAAAAAATGTTAAACATGGTTCTTTCTTTAAAAGTTCATCTTCAAAAGATGAAGAAATTTTATTCATCTACATCTATCCAACATTCTTTCAAACTCAGAAGGCTGCCCATTTTTATTGTTTTATTTTCATAACAATAAAATTATGGCAAAGCAATATAGGACAATGGAATTTGTATTAAGTGATTTTGATTGAAATACTGAGCCTGCCATTTATCACCTCTGTGATCTTGGACAAGTCATTTTCACTCTAGACCTCAGTTTCCTCATCCCCCAAATGGGGGTATTGAACTAGGTAACCTCTCACCTCCCAAGTAGTTCTTTTTTTTTGTAAATAATATTTTATTTTGTCTAATTACATGTAAAGATAATTTTCAATATTCATTTTTTAAAATAAGATTTTGAGTTTCAAATCTTTCTCTCTCTTTTCTCTTCCCCCTCCTCTAGACAGCAAACAATGATATAGCTTAAAAATCACATGCAATCATGTTAAACATATTTCCAATTTGTCATGTAGTGAAAGAAGATACAGAGCAAAAGGGAAAAAAACACCAAAAAATTCCTAAAAACTAAAAAGAAAGTGAAAATAGTATCCTTTGATCTGCATGCGGACTCCATAGTTCTTTTTTTTTTATTTTAAGCTTTTTATTTGTATAACATATGTATGGGTAGTTCCCCAACCTTGATCTTTACAAAGCTTTCCAATACAAATTTTACCCCCAGTCCCTTCCCCTCCCCTCCCCTACATGGCAGGAAGTCCACTACAT
>JAJPUD010003819.1:153228-223397 GCA_023553655.1 Myrmecobius fasciatus | reverse complement strand
TTGATAAAATCCAACATCCATTCCCATTAAAAACATTAGAGAGTATAGGAATTAATGGACTTTTCCTTAAAATATTCGGTAGCATCTATTTAAAACCATCAGCTAGCATCATATGTAATGGTGATAAACTGGAACCATTCCCAATAAGATCAGGGGTGAAACAAGGTTGCCCACTATCACCATTACTATTCAATATTGTATTAGAAATGCTAGCTTTGGCAATAAGACAAGAAAAAGAGATTAAAGGAATTGGAGTAGGTCATGAGGAAACCAAATTATCACTCTTTGCAGATGATATGATGGTCTACTTAGAGAACCCTAGAGAATCAACTAAAAAACTATTAGAATTAATCCACAACTTTAGCAAAGTTGCAGGATATAAAATAAATCCACATAAATCATCAGCATTTTTATACATCACCAACAAAATGCAACAGCAAGAGATACAAAGAGAAATTCCATTCCAAATAACTTTTGATAGTATAAAATATTTGGGAATATATCTGCCAAGGGAAAGTCAGGATCTATATGAGCAAAACTACAAAACACTCTCCACACAAATAAAGTCAGATCTAAACAATTGGAAAAACATCAAGTGCTCTTGGATAGGTCGAGCGAATATCATAAAGATGGCAATACTACCTAAACTAAACTATCTATTTAGTGCTATACCAATCAAACTCCCAAGAGATTATTTAACTAACCTAGAAAAAATAATAACAAAATTCATCTGGAAAAACAAAAGGTCAAGAATTTCAAGGGAATTAATGAAAAAAATGCAAATGAGGGTGGCCTAGCTGTACCAGATCTCAAACTACATTATAAAGCAGTGGTCACCAAAACCATTTGGTACTGGATAAGAAATAGAGTAGTGGATCAGTGGAATAGGTTAGGTTCACAGGACAAAATACTCAATGACAATAGTAATCTAGTATTTGATAAACCCAAAGACCCCAGTTTTTGGGATAAAAACTCACTATTTGACAAAAACTGCTGGGATAATTGGAAACTAGTATGGAAGAAATTAGCCATTGACCCACACCTAACACCATATATCAAGATAAGGTCAAAATGGATTCATGATCTAGGCATAAAGAATGATATTATAAACAAATTAGAATAATGTAGGTTGGTTTACCTCTCAGACCTGTGGAAGGGGAAGGAATTTGTGACCAAAGAAGAACTAGAGGTCATCATTAATCACAAAATAGATGTTTGACTATGTCAAGTTAAAAAGTTTTTGTACAAACAAAATGAATGCACACAAGATTAGAAGGGTAGCAGTAAACTGGGAAAATATTTTTACATCCAAAGGTTCTGATAAAGGCCTCATTTCTAAAATATATAGAGAATTGACTCAAATATATAAGAATTCAAGCCATTCTCCAATTGATAAAAGGTCAAAAGATATGAACAGAGAATTTTCAGATGAAGAAATTGAAACTATTTCTGGTCACATGAAAAGGTGCTCCAAGTCACTATTGATCAGAGAAATGCAAATTAAGACAACTCTGAGATACCACTACACACCTGTCAGATTGGCTAAAATGACAGGAAATGACAATGATAACTGTTGGAGGGGATGTGGGAAAACTGGGACACTGATACATTGTTGGTGGAACTGTGAACGGATCCAACCATTCTGGAGAGCAATTTGGAACTATACTCAAAAAGTTATCAAACTGTTCATACTATTTGACCCAGCAGTGTTTCTACTGGGCTTATAACCCAAAGGGATTTTAAAGGAGGGAAAGGGGCCCACATGTGCAAAAATGTTTGTGGCAGCCCTTTTTGTAGTGGCAAGAAACTGGAAATTGAAAGGATGCCCATCAATTGGAGAATGGCTGAATAAATTATGGTATATGAATGTTATGGAATATTATTGTTCTGTAAGAAATGACCAACAAGAGGATTTCAGAGAGGCCTGGAGAGACTTGCATGAACTGATGCTGAGTGAAATCAGCAGAACCAGGAGAACATTATACACAGCAACAAGACTATACGATGATCAATTTTGATGGACATGTTTCTCCTCAACAATGATGTGATTTAAACCAGTTGTTCAGCGATGAAGATAGTCATATACATCCAGAGAGAGGCCTGTGGGAACTGAGTGTGAACCACAACACAGTATTTTAACGCTTTCTGTGAATATTTCCATGCATTTTGTTTTCCTTCTTAGGTTTTTTTTTTTCTTCTTCTCTTTCTAGATCTGATGTTTCTTGTGCAGTAAGATAACTGTATACATATGTATACATGTATTGTATTTGTCATATAATTTATCCTATTTAGCATGTATTAGATTACCTGTCATCTAGGGGTGGGGGTGGGGGGAAGGAGGGGAAAAGCTTGGGAAAAAAGTTTTTGCAAAGGTCAATGTAGAAAAATCACTCATATGTTTTGTAAATAAAAAGCTTTATTAAAAATATTTTCTAATTTTTTTAATTTATACTTGATCCTATGTTGCACTAAAGTCATAGAGTATCAAGTAAATATTAAATTTATTTGCAAAACTTTATCTAGTTCTTCAAAGAATTTTCTGCCATTTCCCTCTCTGCAACAAACGTTGGCACATATTTTGTGTTGTCATCCAGTTATTTTTCTGTCACGTCTGACTCTTCCTATTTGGGTTTTTCTCAGCATGAGGAAACTCATCTTACAGATGAGGAAACTGAGATAAATAAGGTTAAATGATTTCTCTAGCATCACACATCCAGGATTTGAAGGCAGATTTGAGTTCACAAATATGATTCTTTCTGAATCCAGACCTGGCACTTTAGTCATTGTAGCACTTAGGTGCACTGTTAGAACATAAGGTACAGCTATCTATCTGTCTCTCTATCTGTCTATCTATCTATCTGTCTGTCTGTTTATCTATCTCTCTCTATATATATGTACAAATATATATATATGCATATTTATATACACATATAAATATATATGTGTGTATGTAGAAGTCTATACCTTTGTTCATCAGGAGAGCACTACAAAGTGAGATGATTAAATATCCCATGAAGTGAAGTTTTGTTGTTGCATTGTTGCCCTTTGAGACATAAAATCAACCCTGTCAATTGTTTTAGCACCTTTGTTAGAAGTCCATATTCTATACTTTCATTTAACTATTACTTCTTTAATTTCATTGATGGGATGTCAATATGGATGTCAACTAGTGTTCAGAAGGACTAGCATCTCAGGTGTAAGGGCTTGTTAAACCCTTTTCAGAGATGCTCATCCACTTTTAGTGTCCACTTCATTCACACAATTCTTGCCTGTGATTCCAAGAAACTGTAGCATGTGCCACAGACACACCCCAGTAAGTGGGGATCTCACTAAATTAGGTTTAGGGTAACTGACAAACCACAAACCTGTTGATGATTTAGGGAAATGTCTGCAACATTGTGAATACTTCCCACAGCAAATAAGTGGATGAGAACAATTTGTTCCAAAATCCACGAAAGAGACCAAAACAGGCACTGGGGAGCATTTAGAGCTTAGTCACATGCTGAAGATTCCAAGGTCATCTGCTGTATACTAGGTTATTACCAACTATATTGACTTTTATCCTACCCCTAGATTTTGATGACAGAGAGAATTGATAACTTTGTGCAACTCCACTTCACTTAATGCTATTTCATCTTTATAAAGATAATAATTGAACATGTGGAAACTTATCTGTTCACCAAAAGAGATTGTACAGATATAGAAAGATAGATATAGATACCTACACATATATCTATCTATAGATAGATAGCTAGATAGATCCAGCCCCAATTCTTTTTTTGATCTCTAGCTCCACATTACTCTCTTCAATTTCTTGTGACATTTCAAACCCAACATGTCCAAAACAAAACTCAAAGTTCAACCCAAAAGATTATTTTTCTAACTTCTCCATTTCTGTTGAGATCACCCCATTCTTGCAGTCATCTATATTCATAAATTTAGCATCAATCTCAAATCTCCCTTCTTTCTCCTCCCTTGGCAATCTATTGCTAAGTATTGTTGATTCTATCTCATAACACATTATTCCCCTTCTCTCCACTCACATAGATGCTGCCTTGGTTCACACCCTCATCAACTCCCGTTTGGATTCTTGCAATGGACTCCAAATTGAAATCTTTATATGCAGGCTCCATCTATCTCCAACCCAGTTTCCATATTGATATTTCAAAGCAATAGGTTTGACTGTGGCACACCTTTGCTTAAGAAACTTCAATGGCTCTCTCTTGTTACACAGGGTTCTGTTTTATTTTTAAAGGTCTTCACAGTTCCTTCTGAGACCCCATGCTTATTTGAAAATGTACTTACTTGCCCCTGTCTTTGGTACTACATGCTGGGCCTAAGTGCTGAGAGGGGGAAGAAAATTACATTGTATGCAAATTCAAAATATGAGGGTTTAGTATAACTTTCATATACTGATCCCATTTAGTACATGTTCAGTTAATTAGGATTAACTAAATTATAAACAAATATTCATAAAATTCCAAAATGTTTGGCATCTTCTAATGACACTCAAAATTTAACCAAACTTCCAAAAGGTGTATCAAATGCTTAAAGACTGGTGTCATTTCTCTTAAGCTATTTTTTTTTAAATAAAATAATTCTTCTTTAAACAAAAAGTGTGTGGATTGAATTTAGGGATTTAATATAGTTTTTATATTTAATACAGTATATATATATATATACTGAATTTGAAATTGAATTTGATCCATCCTTAAATTAAATTCTATGAAAAAGTAATTATTCAGCACACTATCCACTATTAAACTGATATCTGCATCCAACTATCTGTGTATTGTTACAGAAAAATGTCTTTTCTAAGAATCTGAGGATGGCTAAACTTGGTTAAATTTTGGTTTGGGTCACTGGTTCTTAAAAATTTCATAATCTTAACCTCTAAGCTTCAGCTCTAAACTTTTAATAGTAAAAGTATAACAGATGTACATGAAGAAACACCTAGGATGGGATTTATTATCTTGAAAACTTATCTATCACAACTTAAACTTGACCTATGACCTGCAGTGGCCTGAGTGTAGTAATTTCCAAGACACTGAAGGAATTAAATCATTTTTTGTGACTTATGTCTAGTCATTAGTCATAGAAAATGATGTTTCATTTAACAAGATTTTAAAAGGATTGAAGTAAATCACTTGATGTCTTTCCCCAATAGAATCCCATGCCCACTTCTGAAATTATATCAGAAAGGGAAAACATGACTGTCTTTGGGGTTTGCTTGTTTTCTCCATCACTGGACCATAGAGGAATCCCATCTGCTGCTTGGTGTTATTTATGGAAAATTTTGCTAAATTATTTAATACCTTCCACCTTTAAAGAGCTAAGATTAATTCTTTAATTAGAATTATGTGGTGATTAATTGAATGTTTACAAATCAATTAAAAGCTGCTTACCTTTTGTCAGTTGAGTAACTTCAAAGAAATCTCTTGAGAAATGCCCAAAGCATCACAATTCAATTCATCTTCCCTTCAAATAGTATGATATAAGTACAATACAGTTGTTTCCTTGGTATTCTGTGATGATGCCTAAGAGTCCTGATACTTTTAAAAAGGCTGTTAAACTGAATGGATATAAGCACAGCCCACCTAATGTTGTAAAATGAATGTACAGAAGCATGACATTAGGTGAAACAACATCACAGCAGGGCAATTAGCTGCAGAGGAATAATGCTTATGTGAAACCAACTTTCAGTGATATGAAGATTGATACTTAGAAGAATTAATGCTGCTGGGGTTCAAGCACTAGCTCAGTTTGCTATTGACAATTACACTTACAACTCTAGTGATTAGGTTGGACTACGAATTCCCATTGGTCTTGGTTATAATATATTAATAACATGAAACAGCATGGGGGCAATTTTGTGCATAGTATTCCTGTTTTGCAAACTAAGAATCTTAGCATTCTTTGGTATTGTGTTCTCATTAGTATGATTGGAGCATGAGAATTCTGGGACAGGAGTAGGGTTGAGAATTTCCTTCATATATGTTAAAATATCATTTTAGGAAAAGGAGAAATTATTTAATGTAGTGAAAAGAATGTTGGTAAGGAAGCTGAAAGAACTGGCCTTTCATCCTACTGTTGCCAATAATTTATTTTTTGACTTTGAGAAAAACATTTCCTCTCAATGGACCATCAAAAAAGAAGGAAATTGGACTAGACCGGAGTTCTTAATCTTTCTTGTGTGTCATAATTTTATTATGTTATGGAGATAAACACACATACTTATATATATAAATATGTAGGATTCTATATTCTATATCTTGAAGAGTCAGGTATTATTTCAGGTTTTTCTTTTTTATCTCCAGTGATTTGAATATAAAAAGTCCTTAATAAAACTTTTTCAATGAATGATTAATTTTTAGAGAAGACTTAAGACTCCCAAGAGACTAAGAAGAGGAGCACGGACTGAGGAGAAAATAATACATTTGAATTATTATTATTCATAAAATAAAATTTCTGGAAGAAATAGGCTACATCATAACTCAATTACTAAGGGGGTATCCAGGACACAATTGAGACGATATTTGAATGACTAACAAGAGGAGGAATAGTAGCCTACTTGACTGAGAAGACAAATGGTGGAATCATGCCACAGACTACAACTACCCAGAATTATGAATAATGAAAAAGTAATTTACAGCAAAGAATGTAATCTTCTGATGACACAGGCAGAGAGGCATCATTTAGATGTCTCATGACCATGAAGCATACATAGTTCCAGGTTTAGAAGATTCAGAAAAAGGAGAGAATGCAATAAGCAGAGGATGGCTTATATGGAATAAAAAATGTCTACTCTCCCTTGACAAACTGAGAAGACAGAGAAATTTTCCTGCTGCCTCATATACTCCAAATTAGTCCTTTTGTAGAAAGGTGCTGCAATTTTAAAAAGTTGCCTCAAAATTAGGCAGTATGGAAAAAGGATAGAGTGCTGGATTAGGGAATTGGAGGTCTGAAGTTAAAATCTCCATCTTGCTACTTTTCAGTGTATACATTTGCATGAGTTATTTCATCCTGATAGCCATAAGTCTCTTCATCTATCAAATAAGCGAATTGGGCTATTACTTCTCAAGTCCCTTCCAGCTTTAGACCTATGGTGTTATTATCCTAAACAAGAGATGCTTCTATGCATAACTCAAAGATAAACTTTAATGAAACTCTCATTTTCATTTAAGGAATTACAAAATTGTTATTCAAATAGTAATAACATGTTGGAAAGAAATAATTATACGGGTTTTCAGAAATACTATAATATTGATAACATAAGACCCATTGCACATTTGCAGCTATGTGATTTTGATATTTTGCTTATGACAATTGTTATGAAATTTCACTTTTCTGTTTCTATATCAATCAATATATTTCTAAATGTTAGGAACTTAACTGGTAGAGAAACAAAATATTGAGGCAGAAGTTTATGGAATCAGATTTAGAATTAGAAGGAACTTCAGGGGAATATCATCTCATCCAAGATTTTCATTTTCTATATTAGTACACTGAAGACAAAAGATTTAAAGTCTGGAGCAAGCAGGTACAAGTAGTAAGTGGCTGAGTTGGGATTTGAACCCAGATCTGCTGAATAAGATATGATGTTTCATTATGTTCTCTCAAAGTTGTAAAAGGATCTTATTTCTCAAAACTGATGAGCATATTTGAGAGGAGAACCATTTTCTAAAATGTAAAATTCCCTAAGGAATTGAAAGAATAAAAGTCTAAGTAAATGGTAGAGCAATGGAAATAAAGCCATTAATTTTGAGCTGGAAGGGTCTTAAAGGTTACCAGTCCATCTCTTATATTATGCATATGATTAATTTAAAGTCCTGAAAGGTTACCTAAGGTCATAGGTAGTAAAGAATAGTTTTTTTTCTTAATTTTATAACACAATTATAGTCAGTATTACTTACTATGAGGGCTGTTGGATAGAAGAGTGAATAAAGTACTGAGCCTAGAATCAGGAAGATCTGTGTTGAAGTCCAATTTCAGCAAGTAACTGAATGACTCTGGGAAATTCATTTAAC
Source organism: Myrmecobius fasciatus (assembly GCA_023553655.1). Taxonomy (NCBI): domain Eukaryota; kingdom Metazoa; phylum Chordata; class Mammalia; order Dasyuromorphia; family Myrmecobiidae; genus Myrmecobius; species Myrmecobius fasciatus. Next base: position 215,370 of record JAJPUD010003819.1, on the reverse strand, counting down.
CCTCTTTGCCTCAGTTTCCTCATCTGTAAAATACAGAAAGAAATGGCAAATGACTTTGGTATCTTTGCAAAAAAAAATCCAAATGTGGTAATGAAGAGTCAACCATGACTGGAAAATGACTGTTAATCAGCAACTACTTATCATAGAAAGTTATAGTAATACTTCTAAGTGACATACTATGAATTTAGCAAATGCATGTTTAACTTCAATTGAAGGCATATTTATAGCAAAGAATAGTGAGCTTGAGAAGTCATAGCCCAATTCCCTTATTTGATAGATAAAGAGACTGATGATTAGCAGGGTAAAATGACTTATGCAAATGTGTACACCTAGAAAGTAGCAGGATGGGGATCAATCTGAAGACAATAGGAAGACAACTAAATAAGTGAGTGACATGATCGACCCCTATACTTTAGGAAAATTACTTTGTCAGCTATATGGAGAATAGTTTAAAATGGGGAGATCCTTGAAGCAAAGAACCCAATTAAGAGGTCATTGTAAAAGTATACAAATGTGGTAAGGAGGATCTGAATTAAGGGATTGATCATATGAATAGAGAAAAAGGGATAGATATGAGAGACAGTATATAGAGAGAAATAACAAGATTGAGAATTGATAACATATGTAAAGGAGAGTGAACGATTAGTGAATCCAGATGTCTGGAAAAATGATAATGCTTCTGAAAGATTTAGGGAAGTTCAGAAGAGAAAAAGGATTTAAGGAAAATACAATGATTTCTAATGTAAGCATATTGTATTTAATACCCATATAAGTCATCCACTTAGAGGCATCTAATGGGCAATTGGAAATGTGCAATTGGAGCTCAAGAAGGATTAATATTAGATCGGGAAGGGATCTGCATAATGATTATCAATTAATGAAAAGATCTGAAGAGATGGCAGAGTAAGATGAAGCAACATAGCCTAGCCTTTCCTGACAACTGTTCCAACAAAGACCTCTAAAGATCACCATATAGACTTATGATAAGGAAAAATCACAGAGGGAAATTTCCCTAATCCACACAACAAAAGAAGAAAAATAAAGAAAGGTATATGATTTATTTTGGATCTAGGCAAGAAGGTGCCAGATGAGATAGTTCCATCTGAAGAAGGGAACTATAGCCTAAAATATAAGTATTATATGACAAAATTTCTTAATTTTGTGTGATCCTCTTGTAGAGAATAGAATATGAGTCAATTGGCATATCTGTCACTCTGACATATATATATGACATATAACTGGGTAACAAGCTAGATATAACTGAGGAGAGAACTTACTCTTATGATGGTTGTGTACTTGTCAAGGATCAGGAAGAGAAGAAAGGAGGATGTGCCCTAATATCATAATGAAGCTTTAGGCTCAACCTCTAATCTGGTCTGAAATCTGAAGCTGAGTAACCAAGTCAGAATGTTCAGACTGAGGGAAAAATCTACATTTCTTTTATTCTGAACCTGCAAAACCTTATAATAAGCTAGAAAAAACTAAGGGTAGAAAAAGTTTATTGTTATATTACCCAAGCCAAATAAGGGTGCAAAACTCGGCAAAGCTTACAGAATAATCAGACTTCACCCTAAATAAGATTGCTTTGAGTTCACTGAAATTTTTTTTTATCTGAGCTGTTCCAGAGATAATTTAAGAAGACAACAATCAATACTTGAAGAAAGTAGCAGCAAAATATAAATAATGAACAAATAAGGTCCAGACATTACCTGCACAAGCACATACAGACTGGACAGAATATAAAGCTATCAGGGTTCCAGTAATGCCCAAGATACATATTAATAAGAGAATAATTTCAAAATCTTTAAAAGAAAAGCTTCAAAGGAAAATAAAACAAATAAATGAACACATAAGGCAAACTAGAATTTCTAGGGGAAAATGAAGAAATTTAAGAAATGATATTGTGAATTAAATAAAATTTTTAAAGGAAATAATTAGAATAGAAAAGAGAAATTTGGAGTAAAGACTGAAGAACAATGAATAGTTATAATAGCTAAAAGAACAACATAAGTATTATATATTCATTGAAAATTAGAATTGATTGAACAGAAGTCAATGAATATGTGAGACAAGAAATATTAAAACAAAATCAATACTTAAAAAAATTATAACATCTAATATCAAAAGCAGATCAAGAAGAGATAATTTAAGAATCACTAGACTATTCTAAAAGTCATGAAAAAATACTCCATACATCATATTTCAAGAAATTGGGGAGGAGGAGGAAAGAACTAGAGGGCAAAATAAAAATAGAAATAATCCAATCATCACCTTCTGAAAGAGATGCCAACATGAAAACTCTCAGGAATGCCATAGCCAAAATTAAGAGATTTCAAGTCAAAGAAAATAATACTGTAAGCAAACAGAAGAGTTTGAGTATTGAGAAACCATAGTGAGGATCACAAAAAAATGTAGCATTTTTGTAATATAATACTGCAAAAGATGAAAGATATATACTTACAAACAAGAACAATGTACCCAGAAAAACTGATTATGACTCCACAAATAATAGGACCTTTAAGTAAATAGAGGACTTTCAATACTTGTCAAAACTTTCAAATTCAAACACAGGGATCAAGATAAACACTATACACACATACACACATACACATTTAAGTGTATACATACATGTGAATAAACAAGAACAGACTAAAAAACAGTAGAAATTGTACATTCAGTGGGGGAGATGTCATAAGTATTCCATCAGAAGCCTATTGGTCATCAGAAGCCACAAAGGGAATTTAATAAGACTGAGAGCCTAGTAATGGTCTTGTTACAGTTGATTGTTCTTAAAGAGCATCTTTGTCAATAAAACCACAAATGTGATCATGAAGAATCACACACAACCAAAAATCAATTAGCTGTTTTTAAAAGAAGAAAGGAAAAGAAAAAAGGTATATACAAGGAAATAAAAGGGAAACTTTAACTCATATATTTGGAATTAGGAAGGCAGGCAGCACTTAGGCACACTTTTATCTGAACTCAAAGACAAAATAAAACACACAGAGAGAGTTAGTTGGGAAAATATGCCTGTAAACAGAAAATAGGAAGGAATGTGTAAAAGGGAAAAGAAGGAATAAGAGAAAGAATAGATTCAAAGAGAGATTTTGTAGTAATCTAAAGAAATTCTAGCCCAAGAGGATGGATCATGAAGAGAGGTTTTAAAAGAAAGAAGGAGAAAAAATGGTAATGAAATTTATTTAGAGAAACATGAGTCCAGAATGTAGAAGGAAATATTTTTAAAAAGTGCTTATCAATGCCAGATATTATGTCATTTTCAAAGCACTAAGCAACAAAAATTTTGGTCTGCTTAAAAATAAAGAATGCATTCATTTAGACATATTAATGATACAAAATACAGAAGCAAAACGAACCTAGTAACCCACTTACAGAGGTAAGGATTCACTATTAGGAAAAAAGGAATGAAAATGTAGGGAAATGATATAGCAGACTTTAGAAATCATATCTAGACCAATACTTCACAACATATACCATGACAAACTTGCAAAGGATGCATTACTTAAATACTAACATTTATATTACAAACAAGTTAGAGGAATAAGTAAAACTATATTCCTGAAAAAGTATTCATGTTCAAATAAGGTATAGAGAGGATCCCAAAAAAGACAAATAATTTTCATTTCCTAAAATTAAAATGTCTTTTAAAACATATGATTCAGCTAATATGGGAAGCAAAACATTTAACTGAGAAAAAGTATTGTGTTATAAGAAATTGTATAAGATTAAAAAAAATCATGGTAATGCTTGTACAAACTGAAATAAAATGAAATGAGCTAGAACCAGGAGAACAAATCATACAATAACGTTGTAAAGACAAACAACTTTGAAAAACTTAAGAAATAACCAATAAAATGCCAGAGTTCCGATTATAAAAGTATGCTACCCACCTTTTGATAGAGTCAAGGTCCATAATAAGACATATATATTTTAGGGTGTAGCAATATGGGAATAGATTTTGCTTGACTATGATTTTTTTTTATTTAGGAAATGGATGTCAGAGGAGGAAATAGATTTTAGTTAAGTAAAAAAAAATAAATTTGAATGATATTTAATCCAATGGCGATTAAAGAGATCACAAAGTAAGCATACACAGAGAGAATAACCAGGTAAGAGCTTTTGGCTCACTCTCACTTAGCAGAGAGGGGCAAGATTTATAGTATTAACCAGTAAAGAAGATAGAGAGAAAGCAAGAGACAGACAGAGAGACAGAGAGAGAGAGACAGAGAGTAGTCAGATAGATAGAAAGAGAATCAAGAGAGAGAAATATATCACAAAATCTTATAGAAAAGACAATCCTTTTCATCCATTAAGAAAAGATGCTCAGTAAATGAATAAAAATATATGCCAAGAACTCTCTTTTTTAAAAGTTTTTATTTTCAAAATATATACATGGATTATTTTCGACATTCACCCTTACAAAACCTTGTGCTCTAATTTTTTTTCCCTCCCTTCCTCCCACTCACTCTCCAGACAAGTGATCCAATATATGTTAAGCATGTGCAGTTTTATACATATTTCCACAAAATATCATGCTTCAATAGAAAAATCAATTCAAAAAAGAAAAAAATGAAAAAGAAAGCAAAATTCAAGCAAACAACAGCAAAGAGTCAAAATACTATGGTGTGGTTCACAGTCAGTTCCCACAGTCCTCTCTCTGGGTGCAGATATCTTTCTTCATCAAAGACCAGTGGAACTGGCCTGAATCATCTCATTGTTAATGAGAACTATGTCCATCAGATTGATCATCATATAATCTTGCTGTTGCCGTGTACAATGATCTCCCCTGCTCACTTCATTTAGCATCAGTTCATGTAAGTCTCTCTAAGCTTCTCTGAAATCATTCTGCACTCTCTTAAGTTGTACAGAGACAAACAAAAGCTACAAGATATAAACTTAAATAGTTCATACCCTAATTGAGAAAAAAATAGATAAAAGGAGACTTGATGGAAAGGCCTTTAAGTCCTAAGGGTGCAACATCTGAATAAACGACAAAGCCTAGAGCTCTTTAGGATACACCAGTAAGTCAGATGACAGTGCTGGGGATTTGAAGGATACAGAATCAGTATAGACAGGAAGGACAGGAAAAACTTAGAATGCACTGGTAAGCACAATATTGAAGTTTAGAGTTCCTTCAGAAAGAGTGGTAAATTTAGTTTATTGGGGCCTTGGGAGCAATCAGGGTCCAGGATTGGGAGAAGCTGTGAGTAGAACACAAAAGGAGACATGTATATGATAGTGGTATATCTTCCTAATTCCTCTCAGTCCTACCTGGATTCAAGGTAGCCCCAGACTGGAGGATCTGGTTAAAGGGAAAAGCAGAGGAAAAAAGACACAACCCCAACGTTAATTAATGAGTTAAATGGGGCAGAAGGCCACTAAGGATGAAGATTGAAAAAAATGGCATAAATTTAGAGAATGATTTAAAGTAACTTTAGAAAGAACAGCTCAAATTTAGTAATGAACATCTCTATATGTTTTGCTAACTCATCTGTGAACATATACTCTGTCATAATCTTCTGAAATAAAAGCTGTCAGTTGCTGCCTTGTGAATCAGAAACTATCTACTTCTACAATTCAAAAATAAAGATAATTAAGAAACTATTAACTAAAACCTTTGATTTTTTGCTGTAAATAAAGGAAGTTCAAGAATCTATGCATGTTTCTCTCATGAAGATATTAATATCACTAATAGCAATTGTAAGTTTATTGGGAAAGTATAGATAAGAAACTATTTGTATGACTTTGAAGAAGAGGAACTATTTTCTACAAATATAAAGAGAATCCAAGCTAAAAATATCCTTTAAAAGTCATGCTTTTAAGCTACTTACCTGGTAGAAGCCACACTTCTGATATTAACTTTCTTTGTTGCTTTAAAGGAAAAGAAATAATAGAACCATCATTCTTGTTTATAGAATTTCAACTTTTTTTAAAGAAAAAAAAAGTTCTGTGCAGTTTTTTTCAATAGCATACCAAAGCTAGTCTACTGAGCTGCACAAACAAAACAAAAAAGTCTTGTTTCTTTTTCATTAATAACAGAATGAAGAGATTAGAATAATAAATAAATGATGTCTTCCAAAACGAATTGCTTTAATTTCTTCATTGTGTGTCCTCATACACAAAAGATTATATTATTATATAACAATTTACCATTTAAGCCATTTGTCTTTTGTTACCTATAAGTGTAAGAAAGTGTCTTTTGGTAGCTTATTTTTTATTGTAGTAAGTTTATTTATTTTTAATATATATTGCATTATGAATCATGTTGGGAGAGAAAAATCAGAGCAAAAGGTAAAAGCAATGAGACATAAAAATTTACAGTCTCCTTTGATCTTTCTGGATGCAGATGGCATTTTCTGTCCAAAGTCCACTGGAATTATTTTGGATCACTGAACCACTGAGAAGAACCAAGTCTTTCGTAGTTCATCATCTCACATTCTTGCTATTATTGTGTACAATATGTTCCAGTGTTGTTTCAATTTGCATTTCTCTAATCAATAGTGATTTAGAGCATTTTTCCATATAAGTATAAATGGCTTTAATTTCTTCATCTGAAAATTATGTGTTCATATCCTTTGACCATTTATCAATTGGGGAATGACGTGTATTCTTATAAAGTTGACACAGTTCTTTATATATTTTAAAAATGAGATCTTTATCAGAAATACTGTCTATAAAGATTTTCCCTAGCTTTGTACTTCCTTTTTAATCTTGTTTCTGTTGGTTTTGTTTGAGCAAAAAGTTTTTAATTTAATGTATTCTAAGTTGTCCATTTTGCCTTTCATAATGTTCTCTGTTTCTTCTTTGGTCATAAATTTCTCCCTTCTCCAAAGATCTGATAGGTAAATTATCCCTTGTTCTCCTAATTTGTTTATGGAATCAACCTATGCCCAAATCATGTATCCATTTTGATATTAGTTTGGTATGGAGTATGAAATGTTGGTCTATGCCAAGTCACTGACATATTATTTTCAAGTTTTCCCAGCAAATTTTGTCAAGTTGTAAAGTTCTTATTCCACAAGCTGGAATTTGGGGATTTATCAAATATTAGATTTCTATAGGCCTTGAATATTGTGCTGTATGTACCTAATCTTTTCCACTGATCTGCTACTCTGTTTCTGAGCCACTATCAAATGGTTTTTATTACTACTGCTTTATAATATAGTTTTAGGTTTGGTACTGCTAAGTCACTGTCCTTTGTATTTTTTTTTCATTAATTTTGTTGCTATTCTTGAACTTTTGTTCTTCCAGAAGAATTTTGTTATTATTTTTTCTAGTTCTATAAAATAATGTATTAGGAGTTTAATTGGTATGCACTGAACAAGTATACCAATTTAGGCAGAATTGTAATTTTTATTACATTAGCTTGCCTAGCGATGAACAATTTATATTTTTCCAATTGCTTAGATATGATTTTATTTGTGTGAGAAGTGTTTTGTAATTGTGTTCATATATTGCTTGGGCTTGTCTTGGTAGGTAACCCGCAAGTATTTTGTCTACAATAATCTTCAATGGAATTTCTCTTTTTATCTGTTGCTGACAGGCTTTATCAGTAATATACAGAAATGCTACTGATTTGTGTGTGTTTATATTCTGAAACCTTGCTAAAGATATTTTTGGATTATTTCCTAGGATTCTCTAAATATATCATGATATCATCTGCAAAGAGTGATAGTTTTATTTCCTCATTGCTTATTCTAATTCCTTTAATTTCTTTTTCTTTTCTTCTTGCTAAAGCCAATATTTCTAGTACAATGTTGAATAATAGTGATGATAATGGCCATCCTTGTTTTACCCCTGGTCTTAATGGAAATGTGCCCAATGCCTCTCTATTACAAATAATGCTTGCTATAGGTTTTAGATAGATACTAGTTATTATTTTAAGGAAAGCTCCTTTTATCCCTGTACTATCTAGTGTTTTTAATAGGAATGGATGCTCTATTTTGTCAAAAGCATTTTCTGCATCTATTGACATTATCATATGATTTCTGTTGGTTTTGTTATTGATATGGTCGATTATGGTAATAGTTTTCTTGATATTGAATCATCCTTGCATTCCTGTTACAAATTTTATTTGGTCATAGTGTGTTATTCTGCTGATAACTTGCCGTAATCTCTTTGCTAATATTTTATTTAAAAATTTTTGCATCAATATTCTTTAGGGAGATTGGTCTTTAATTTTCTTTCTCTGTTTTGGCCCTTCCTAGTTTATGTATTAGTGCATATTTGTGTCATAGAAGGAATTTGGCAGGACTCCTTTACCTATTTTTCCAAATAGCTTACATATTAAAGGAATTATTTGTTCTTTAAATGTTTAGTAGACTTCACTTTTGAATTCATGTGGCTCTAGAGATTTTCTGAGGCAGTTCATTAATGACTAGTTCATTAATTGATAATTATTATGCAGATCCCTTCCAGATCTAATATTAGTCCCTCTTGAGCTCCAATTGCACATTTCCAGTTGCCCATTAGATGCCTCTAAGTGGATGACTTATACGGGTATTAAATACAATATGCTTACATTAGAAATCATTGTATTTTCCTTAAATCCTTTTTCTCTTCTGAACTTCCCTAAATCTCTCAGAAGCATCATCATTTTTCCAGACATCTGGATTCACTAATCATTCACTCTCCTTTACATATGTGTTATCATTTTTTTTCTAAAATGTGACTAAATATTTTATTTCCTCTTCTGTTAACTTGGGAAATTTATATTTTTGTAAATATTCATCTATTTCCATTATTATCAGATATGGTGACTTAAAGTTGGACAAAATAGCTCCTGTTATTTGCTTCAATTTTTTTTCATTGGTGGTAAGTTTATCCCTTTCAGTTTTGATGCTAATGATATGGTTCTTTAATTTTTCTGATCAAATTAAACAAATGTTTATCTATTTTGTTAGTCTCTTAGTTTTGTTTATTAGCTCAATAGTTTTTTAGTCTCTATTAATCTCTCCTTTGAGTTTCAAATTTTCTAATTTGGTATTTAATTGAGGGGTTTTAATTTGTTATTTTTGTAGCTTTTTTAGTTGTATGCCTAATTAATTAATCTCCTCTTTATTTATTTTATGTAACTACTTAGAGATATATTTCCCCTAAGCACTGCTTTGGCTGCATCCCATGGGTTTTGCTATATTGTCTCATTATCATCATTTTCTTGGATGAAATTGTGGATTATTTCTGTAATTTGTCGTTTGACCCACTCATTCTTTAGAATTAGATTATTTAATTTCCAATTAGTTTTTAGTCTAACTTTTTCTGGCTTATTATGGAATATAATTGTTATTCTATTGTGGTCTGAAAAGGAAGCATTTACTATTTCTGCCTTTTTGCACATCATTGTGAGGTTTTTATGGCCTCGTATATGGCCACGTTTTGTGTATGTGCCATGTGCTGTCTCTATTCAATTTTCTCCAGAGGTCTGTCATATCTAGGTTTTCTAGGATCCTATTACTCCATCATCTCAGCTTCTGGTACCTTCATTATTGACTACTGTGCTGATCTTATAAAGAAAATGTATAGAAAATATTCTCCTTATCCAGAGAATAATGCAATATCTATACTTACTAAGTCACTGTTGTATTATATGCTTAGTTTCACTATAAGTGGTATACCTGGAAATTACAGTTTCCAGAACTATCAGCCCCAAAATTAACTGTGATGGGAGTTGGGAGAGGAGAGGAGTAGGAAGAGCTAATAAATAACAGTAGAGGACTTAACTTCCAATGTAGGCAAGAAATTATTCTACTGACTTCTTAAACCAACTTTCTGGTGATAAGAACTTTTAATCTAAGACTCTTCCTATGGTATTACCACCTCTCCTTCAGTGTTTGATATCTTAGCTATCAATATTAACAATTACATCATTTTAAAGCAGATTTCTCTCCCAATTGATAAATGATCAAAGGATGTGAACAATATTCAGATGATGAAATTAAAGCCATCTATAGTCATTTGTTAAAATGCTCTAAATCACTATTGATTAGAGAAATGCAAATTAAAACAACTCTAAGGTACCACCTCATTCTTCTCAGATAGGCTAAGATGACAGGAAAAGATAATGATGAATGTTGTAGGGGATGTAAGAAAACTGGGACATTAATGCATTGTTGGTGGAATTGTGAAATGATTCAACCATTCTGGAAAGCAACTTGGAATTATGCCCTAAGGGTTATCAAACTGTGCATACCCTTTGACCCAGCACAGTCAAAAAGGAGGAAAAAGGACCTACATGCACAAAAATGTTTGTAGCAGCTCTTTTTGTGATAACAAAGATTTGGAAATTGAGTAGATGCCTAGCAATTGAGAATGGCTGAACAAGTTGTGGTATATGAAGATCATGGAATATTATTGTTCTATAAGATAAAAAAAAAAAGAACAAACTGATTTTATAAAGGGCTGCAAAGATTTACATAAACTGATACTGAATGAAACAAACAGAACCAGAAATACATTGTAGACAATGACAGCAGCACTGTGCAATGACCAACTGTGAAACGGTTCTTCTCAGTGGTTTAATGATCCAAGACAATCCCAACAAAGTTGGTATAGAAAATGTCATCTGCATCCAGAAAAAAACTATGGAGATTGAAAATTAATACATGGTATGTTCACTTCTTTTTCTGCTTTTTTTGTCTCCTATGTTTTCCCCTTTTGTTCTGATTTTTCTCTCCAAATATTCATAAAGCAATGTGATTTAAAATTAATTACATTTTTTCAGAAAAGAAAGAAACCAGAATCTTCTTACATTCCTGTTCCCCTGGTGTTTTTTCCCTCCCTTTCCCTAAGTCCTGTGCCCACCAAATATAAAAATAGTGAATGTTTCAATAAATGAATTTATTAAATTTAACTACAAAACAATTTTAGTGATGAAAATCTTTCTTTTTTACAAAAATTATCACCAGATAATATATGTTGCATATGCATCACAGATATGTCATTCTCCTTCAAGTTTTAAAATAACACTAACAAAAAGTATTTCCATCTATGGATGTGCCTTAAAAGAAAATTACTGGTATCTAGAAATCTTTTCCATCCCACTTTCCTTTTGAAGCATCTTCCTTTGCTAGGATTATTCTTCCATTATCTTTTTAACAGGTGCTCAAAGATCCTGATGATTTGTGATCCTTTCTCTTTCTTTGTTCTCTGAACAAAGCTGTCCACTTTTTTATCATATTATAGTAACTTGTTTTACTCTGTGTCATGGGCCAGGTCTGACTGGGCCAGTGAACATATTAGAATGAAATAGGAAGCATTGGGTCTCACAGAGATGGAGAGAGGAGCCAGAGGACATGACTCTGCTACACCAGCTAGTACTTCTTTGACCACAATATCCAGACCATAGAGGAAACAGTCAGCAAGAATGAGCTTTATCAAAGGTAATCCTTATGCCTCTACTTTCTGGTAATGGAGGGGAGGGAATTTTTCTTATTTATCTCCTCCCCTTTTAGCATGGCATCTTACAGCAGAGCTACCTTCATTGAGACATCTATTAGAGAGCAGGAAAAAAACAATTAAGACAATCTTCAAGACATGGGACACCTAGCATCAAAGAAAAGTTATCAACCATGAATTGAAGGCATACTTTTCCAGGCTTAAGAGGCATAAAAATAGTACCAAACAAGAAAGGACCTCAAGGTCCCTTATCGATTAATGGTAAAATAGTACTCAATTTCTTAGTAGTTTTCAGAACTCAGGACACAAGCTAGTGCAAACTATCTTCACTCTACAAACCTTGAGAATGGGACATCAAGTACTTCCACACATAGACCACCTAGAGACATACTTACTAATATTAATTTAGCAGTATATTTAAATTTCCCTTTCTTTCCTCTCATTCTCATTTTTTTTGCAATCTTCCATTCTACCTCATAATTCAACTGAACCTAGTCTATCCAAAGTTTTTAATTATTTTTAAATTGTTAAATCTAATGGCCTTTTCTCAGTTCTCATCCTTATTGACCTCTCTGTGGCTTTTCACATCATAGATTACTTTCTTGTTCTTAGTATTGTCTTTTCTCTATTATTTATCTTTTCATTACACTGTTTTCTCTATAATAATGGCTTTTCTGCTCCCTAGATGATAGTTTGTTCTTAGTTTCTTTTATTGGTTCTTCATTGAGGTCAGGCTCACTAACAATTAATGAGTATTTTCCAAAGTCTTGTCCTGGCTCTTCTTTTCTTTCCTTGTATTATTCTGTCTGGTAACCTCAACAATGGATCTTCTCTTTGAACATGATTCTCAATAAGAGTCTCCAAGCCAGCTGTCCTTCATTCTTCTCTTGGTTCTGCTTCTGACTTTTCAGGCTTTATCATCATACCTTTAATGCCATTTCCCTAATCATTCTGGAACATCCTTCCATTATGGCCCATTTCTCTTACTGGAAAATTCTTTCCAGGGTCTATATTTTGAGTCAGGATCAATGGATTCCCTTCATTGTCTGTAGGATCTACTTCTGACTCTCTAGACTTCCACTATGTTCTCAAACGGGTTTCCATTTGCTTCCCCAAGATTTCAGTTCACTTTTATGTTGTCTTTTCTCATTAAAATATAAGCTCCTTAAGGGGAGGAACTATTTTTTTGGTTCAGATTTCTATTCTTAGTATTTATCATGCTAACATAGTAAGCATTAAAGTGCTTGCTGCCTTGCCTTCTCTAGACTCTCTCCTAACCTTTAATTTCAAATATCTAACTCAAACCAGAGGCCCCACAGACATCTTAAAATCAACATATCCAAATGAAATTTACTGCTTCTCATCACCATTGCTCCTCCTCCTAACTCTCCTATTAATTAGGCTTGAAACTTAAACACCATTTTCAACTTCACATTCTTTCATACTCTCTTTAATCAATCTGCTGCCAAGTTCCATAGATTCTATCTTTACAATATCACCATCTCCCTTCTATGCTTGCTTTTTACTATTCAGACATTTCCACTGCTCCCTACCTCATCACTTCATGCCTGGGCTATTGCAAAAGCCTGCTTCAAGTCTCTCCCCACTCCAGTTCATCCTCCACTCAACTGCCAAAGTAATCTTCCTAAAGTAGAGATCTGACCATGTTACACATCCCCTACTCAGTAAACTCCAGTGGCTCACTATCACTTCCAAAAATAAATATGAAATTTTCTGTACAGTTTCTAAAGCCCTTCATAAACTAGTTCTTCTTGCTTTTTCCAGTCTTAGTACAACCTGTTATTCTCCACATTCTCTAGTAACATTGATTTCCTTACTCTTTTAGAAGAAACTTTCCATGCTCTGCACATAATCTCTCAGTTGCTTTCCATGGCTGGAATCTTCTCCCTTCTCTTCTTCCATTTGTAGCTTCTTTGGCATGACTTCTGTCCCACTTAAAACTCCACTTTCTACAAGAAGCCTGTCCTTATCTCTCTCTTTACTAAGGTATCTATCTTTCTCCCCAGAAATACTATACTTTTAAGATGTAGTGTTGATTTTTGTGAACCTTTGAAACAAAACAAGTTTTGTAAACACATCAGTACACATGTCTTTGGTTTAGATTACATCTGGGAAAATTTAGATATTTGCTCTGAGATTCTTACCAGTGAGTTAGCAGTACATTCAGGAACATAAATCTCTTTACTCTTGTTAGGCATTTTTGTAAGCACTTTTGAAAGCCTCTGTGTATTTGTGTGTGAAAATGACAGGCTCTACAGACAGAAGTCATAACATAAGCCAAAGAACATTATTGACGGAAGATTGTATGGAAGAAAAATTGGTCCCAAATTAGTCTCTTTCTGTTTTTAGATACAGTTGTATGTATGGAGAAAAATGCCTAGAGAAAGTTCATCTTCCAAGAGCTATGCTTACTTCTCTTTCCTTTAGAATCAGGTTAGAATTTAGAAATATCAAGTTACTGGGGCAGATAGATGGCATAGTGGATAGAGTACCAGCCCTGAAGTCAGAAAGACCTGTGTTCAAATCTGGTCTCAGACATTTAACACTTCCTAGCTGTCACTTGACCTCAATTGCCTCAGGAAGAAAAAAAAATACCAAGATACTTAGCTAACAATATCAGTTCATCATTATATAGTACATGTTTTATCCATACTTGTAACTTCTTTGATACATAGGGTTCCTGAATGAATTAATGTATTAATAACATTTATGAAGAATGTACTGTTCTAAGCACACTAATAAGGGCTGGTAATGTGGGTAGCACAACTATTATAATTTAAGTTTTATGAATGGAGAACCAGAGATTTCATGGGAGGCAAAAGGTCTTGTTCAAATTTTTCTTCCTAAATGTGGGCAAAGAGGTACAAATTCACTGTTGATGGAGTTGTAAACTACTTGAACCATTCTGTAGAACAATTTGAAATTATGCTCAAAAGGTTATAAAACTGTCCACACCTTTTGACCCAACAAAACAACTACTAAGTCTATATTCCAAAATTATTAAAGAAAAAGAGGGAAAGAAGCATATATACAAAAATATGTATTGTAACCCTTCTTTTGGTATAAAAGAATTGGAAACTGAAGGAAATTAGTTCCTTGAGAAAACCTATTGGGAAAGTGTGTCTCAATTATCAATGCTAGCCATTGCTCACTTGCAAGCAGCAAAGAGGGAAGGCCAAGAATATAGAAGAAAGTGCCAACATCCATATGAATCAAGGCCTTAGTGATTTGGCACATAACCAAAAAAAAGGATAAAAAAACTAGGACAGAGCCCTTGTTCAGAATTTTGGGATAATTATCTCATCTATATATTGGCGGCTTCTGAGTACATACTAGTCAAACCTTGAAGTCCTTGGAGGATCCTTTTTTATTTAAATATTTCTAAGCACACATAAAGATTCAATTTCGCAGCTATGCAGAATTAGGTTCAAGCAATGCAATAAGGTTTTTCATAAATTCATAATCGTAACTACTTAAGTCAGTTCATATTAATGTCATGTTATAGACCAAACTACTTAGGGGGTTACAATAGACTAGTTTTGAGAAGAGAGATTTACATTTCACTAAGGTCACGAAGAAAATGTAAATATAAACCATGTGGAGTAATACAATATCACCAATGTTAACTAAATAATAACTAATACTAAAATACTAGGAATATCTTAGTAACTCATTTTCAGTATCCACCTAATCATCACATTTTGAGTCCCAGATGTCTCATGTAGTTATCTGGTCCCTGGATATCTTTTCCTGAACATTAAGTTTATCAGAACAACTCTAAAGAGGACCCTGCTTCTCAGGTTCCAAAGCTAGAGGTTTCTAGATTAATCCTGAAACTTTGGAGAATTTGTTTATATTCCATTTTCTATTTCTGTCCTTACCTAAATCTTGTACCTGATAAAAGAATCTTTTAAAAATTTCATAAGGGTCTACCTACAAAATGAACTCTTCAGTCTTTTGATATTATCAGATAATTTTAAAATGGAAAAATAAGCTTACTTTCTTTACTATTATCCTTCAATTTGTGTGCAAAATCCAATTTTGAAAACTTATTACCAAAACATGCTCAAAGCCTGAATTTTCATGATAGACAAATTTTGGAAGCTAATCATCTCTTCTTGTTGCTTTGTAAAAGTTTACTATTTCATTTATTTAGAAAACTTTTACATTACATCTTTGTCTTAGTACTTTGTCTAATCATTTCCCTTTAGGAGGAAATCATCTCTGCATTATAATTTGACCATAAATATAAGTTAAAATTAAAAGAAGTTCATACCTCATCCTACTATATCCTATTACAATAACTCAGAGATGTTTCAATATCAATCTATTATTTAATAGATTTAGTATTGTACTTATAAAATTTATAGAAATTTGCTACAAATGGGAAAAGAGGGACATAGTTATTAAAATGTCATATATCATAATAGAAGAAAAAAAAATTCCTTAGCTCTGTTTGATTCCAGGCATGAGACATCTGACACCCAATCATGTAGTTATAGGATGTTAAAAGCAAGGCTCAAGATTAAACAGGTGGAAATTTTCCTTTACAGAGAGGAAATAGCACAATGGCAAAAATAGAATCAGAAGGATCCTATCTACACCAAGCCAAGTCATCCCCAAAACTTTTCCTAGTCACAGAAATCCACCTTTAGCAGTTCCCAGACTGCAGCACATACAATTTTCTATTATCAGCTTCATGACAATTCAAACAACTAACCCTATAATCAAAACTCAGAATAACAGTAAATTACATTTCCAGGAATTTTCACCTTAAATAGCAAATTTTTACTAATCATAACTTAGGGTTCAGATGTCTTTCTTAATGTTTCTCTAATAGTTAACTTTTCATTTATCCTTTCCTTATAAATTAAAACTACCCATATTCTGAGGCTTCAGACATATAGCAAATATCTGACAGTTTACTTATCATTAATATGTTGAAGTTACATCTTTAAACCACCCTATATCCTTTCATGAAATCCTGGCATGAATCAAACTTGTCACAATAATTTTATCCCTCATTGTCAGGACTTTAGTTCACTGTTCAGTCTTTGGTATAAGTATTGAGGTTTGGCTACATTAAAGCAGATTCCCCCATTAAGGGGAACCTTCTCATTTTACAGAAGAAACCACAAGATTTACTCTGTTATAATCACACAGCTATCCAAAATGAGATTTGAATTCACCTCTTTCTGATTCTACTTCTGACACTCTATTACATTATACTGCCCCCTTTATAACATACTGTCTCTATTAATGAGGCTATTCAAAAAAGACTTGTGAAAGAATCAGAACTAGCAGATGCTCACTGGTAACTGCTTCCAATTAGCAAATCTCTGCCTGAACCTGGCATGATGTGGACTGGGCTAGAGGGCAATGATATTGAGTGATCATTATGTTCACACAAAGGACTATTTCTGCCTTTCCATATGGAATGTTGAAATATCCTGTCTCAGACTTTGGACCCTAGACAAATCACTTAACTTATCAGGTTCTAAGGCAATTCTCTAAGACCATAGAGAAGAACAGCTGCTGATCTGCATTAACAGAAAGAGCTTTTTTACTGCGAGTTCCCTCTACCAATGAAATCACATCTGTCTTCCTTGAGTTTCCCTTCAACAACAAAAATGTTGCTTTGGAATCAGAAAGAAAGAAATGCCCTTAAACTCAACATCAGTAAAAATTGCCTCTTCCATTATTTTTTAGTAGGATCAGAGGATGTATAACTAGAATTGGTTTTGGAGATTTATCCAGTAAAACTCCCTTGCTTTACAGATTGAGAAACTGAGGACCAGAGAGGTTGGGTGATTCATCATGCAATGAGTAAGGTATCTGAGTTGTGACTTGAACTCTTGACTCCTGCACCTAAAACCTGTAGTCTTTAAATTAAATCATGAAAATTATAGGGAAGTTGCCAATATTTATTCATAAAGAGAAATTCCTCATCTGAAAATCTTTTAACAATGAAATCTCATGTCTACTTCGTGTTCCTATTCCCTAGTCCTTTTCCCTATTCCTGATAGAGTTAGACTGAGATTCTATCTCATTCTTCCATCCCTTATGCTTGAGATCATACATTAGAAAGATAACAAACCAGGCTTAATGACATATTCTATAAATGGGAAACAAAGGCCGACTCTGATACTTTTCTTACAATCATGCTTTAATTAAGTTTAGATTAATAAGAATTTATAAAGTACCAATGTGAAAGGCACTGTGTTAGCCACTGGATAATAGCTGGCATTTACATAGTGTTTTAAAATTACTTCCTATACATTATCCCATCTTTAACAACCCTATAAAAGGAAGTATAGATATCATCCTCATTTCATACTAGAGTAAACTAAGACTTAGGAAAGTTAAGTTATGTGACCATGGTCACACAAAGAGCAAGTGACAGTAACAGTAACTACTTAACTTTTTTGCTTCTCCCTGTTATACTGCAATGCATGTTTAATATATGAAGATTTTTGGTTTCAGAAAAACAACAGTTACAAATCACTTTCCATACATCAATTACTTAATGTTTAAACAATGAAGTTAAATGAATTACAATTAGCATCAATTTTTCTTTTTCAGAATGAAAAACTGAAGTTAAATCTTGCTTTGGTTTTGTTTTGTTTTTTTCCTTTTTTGGTAGGAGGGAAGGATTGTCACATAAATGTGTTCATCTCAGAGTCATACTCAAACTTAGAACCTCCTAAATAAAATAAACTCAGATTACTTTTGATATTCAAAGGCCAAACTTATTTAATAGAAAACAGTCATTTAAATCTGGGTATTATATAAATAAGTTGACTCAATTTTTTTTTCCTTTTTGAACTTGTTGCTATAACATCAAAAGGCATGACCTCATACATAGCACTTAATCCCTACGATAGATTTCACTGGTCATTATGGATTATTTTATAAATGTAAATACAGAGTAATACTATAACTTTTAAAGATACTAACAGAATACACACACACACACACACACACACACACACACACACATTCTGGTCTATGAAAAAGAAAATTAAAATATTCTTTTTTTTAAAGATTGGATTTTTGTGTTTTTGTGTATCACAGTCCCCTCTAATTTCGGGCCCTATTTCTCAGTACTTTCCAAACTTCTCTACAGTAGTTTCTTTGGTGAATTGCATTTGCTTCTGTTGGCAAGTACTGTATGCTCGTGAATCATGGAAGCACAGTTCCAGGAGTATGATTTAAAACTGGCCAGCAAAGCTCCTTCTATTCTTACTGTTAGCTGTTTTTGCCTGGAAACCAAACATCAGTTTGAATTTGTATGACACAATATATTACAGAAAACCCATCTTCAAGGAACAGATAAGACTAAAATCATCAATAGTAGCAACCAAAGCAAGGGGAAGAGTTTTGAAATCAATGAAAGAAATGGCACTATAAAAATATAATTATGCTACAAAATAATACCAGTAATGAGATCTATAGATCTCCTTGGGGAAAAAATCATGCTATACAAACAGTAGGAAAAAATAGCATAAATAATATGAGTAGTAAATTGTGTCTCTCTCCACAGTTTGCTCAACATGAGCTCAAACTGTTTACTCATAAGAATGAATCTGAAATAATAATTTATTAACGAACCCAGAAGATGATGTATATTTAAATATCACTTATTAAAAAATACTACTATATCCTTTTATGGACTTTCAGGTGATCTTCTAAAGTAGATTTCACTATTGATAATATGAATAAGGTAGAGATGCTTAAATATTCACATGTATCCTAACCTAAGCCTTATGACTTACATATATTTGCTTCTATAATATTTACTTCCATACTCACATTTACATAAATTTGAAGGTTTATAAACTATTTTCCTCACAATATACCTATGAGGTAGAAAGGGCAAGTTTATTAATTCTACCTATGAATTAATGATTCTCCCAGTCGCACAGCTACTAATTGTTGGAAATCTGCTTATTCCAAATCCAGTAAGTATTCTTCTTACTATATGACCTCTTCTATTTTCCATTCCACTATTACCATGAAAACTGTCCCATTTTTACAAGTCATATAATTTTATGCCATAGTTTACAATATAAAATACTGGCCAATTTTATCAAACTGTGACAAAAATAAGCATAAAAGAATCTTAATGTTTTAGTATATTTGAGGGATAGGAACTTTTTAAAAAAGCTTATTTATATCACAAGGATAAAATTCATAAATTAATATTCACATTTATTTAACACTATAACATTTATGAAGTGTTTTCATCAAAACAATTCTGTCAGGTAGAAAAAATAAAATTATATACATCTAATGCTATACATTGAGGTTTTAAGAGGTTTAAGAGAGTTTTCATGGTCACAAACCCAGTAAATTCTGGTGACATTTGAACCAAAGTCTCCTAATGCTGCTAAATCTAACACTCTCCATTATAGAATTCTACTTCTCTAAAAGAATGATGTAAGTTGATCAGCACTACAATCAACCTCTTTAAGTCTGTGTATGACTCTGTGAATATACATTTCCTTACTTATGAGATTACATGGAAAGGACATCAAAGTCCTCCTCAAACTAAACTGCCAAGCATTCGAATTCTACTTCAGAGAAAACAATTCTAATAGACTGGCCACAATGTTTTAATCATTTACATGGGAAGAACAATTAATTAGAAGTGGAAAATTGACTCTATTATCTTTCACTTTTGCAATCTTAAGAAAGTCACTTAAAACTGATTTGAGTATAAATTTCTTATCAGAAAATGATCTTATATGGAAAATATTTTGCAAACTCTAAAGGTACAAGGATCCTATGATCCATAAATGATGGAATAGCCACTTTTTGCAAATATCTTTAAGCCCCAAATCTCAATAATTAAAAATTATAGCTTTATAGAGTACTTTGTGTAATTATATGACTTCTACAAAATAAGAAGACAGAATCTCCATACAAGATAGAAACAGATAATTTAACTAATTATTGAAAACTTAAATACCTAGAAATCTTGTTTTGTAGCCCTATTCCAATCACTTATCACAGTAACCACAAACAAATTTAAAATTTGGTACCTGAAGGCCTAATTGTAGGAATCGTCATAATAGAAGCTGTTCTTAAAGTCCCTTTACATACTAAACAAAGAAAAGTAGGAGAGAGAAATGAATTTGTAGGGATAAAAATGGATTGTATATAATTTTCAGAATTAAAGGATGAGAAGAATAGATCACTGAACTTGATAGAAAGGGAACAAACTGAACCCCATGTCCCCCAATTCAAGGAATGGAGGGAAATGTAGAAGTATGAGTAATGGGAGACACAAGAAAAAAAATCTAAAACATAAAAATATTATAAAAGAAATAAAAACAGTACATGATCAGGAAAAGCAAAAAAACGTCAAAAAGGTTTCTTAAAAGAAGAAAACCTCAGAAAGAAGTCAAAACAGTGTTTATAGTAACTAAGATGATTTTATTTCAGTTTTCTCCAAGATTCATGTTTGACTTAGTTGTCAGAGAGAACTCTGGGAAGAAAAAAATGAAAAATCCATCTTGTCTGAGACATGCTGAGAATATTTTGATTGAGGGAGGGAGAGGACTCCTAAGGACATACCATTTCCTCTTACCTCTGCCTCCTTGGAGATTCTTGTAAATTTCTGTTGTGGATGTAGACTTGGGACTGAGGTGATGAGTCTGCAATTAATAGACTCTGATGGGCTTGTTGAATAAAACTGAATGGCCAGAAGGAAGATGAAATTTTTTATGTTACCTAGTGTCTCTTCCTCCCTCCCTTCCTCTCTCTCTCTCTCTCTCTCTCTCTCTCTCTCTCTCTCTCTCTCTCTCCCTCCCTCTTTTTCTCCCCTTCTCTCTCTTTCTCCCCCTTCTCTTCTTTCTCTCTCCTCCTCTATTTCTCTCCCCTCTGATTCTATTTCTGTCTCTCTGTCTCTGTCTCTCTCTCTGTTTCTCTCTATGTCTCTCTCTGAGAGAGAGACAGATAGACACACAGACACACACACACACACACACACACACACACACACATACATCTTAATGGGAAGTTAAAACAAAGCTTCCTATGTCTGAGGGACCACTGCTTCCTACCTATGTGGGGAATGGAAAGATAAGAGAGAGAAATAAATAAATGGTTAATTCCAAATGGTTGTCAAAAGCATCTGATACCTAAGTTTATATTTTATGCATATTCTTTACTTTATTTCTATGTGTTTTAATTTGTTTACCCATCTCTTATCCACCCCACAAAAAGACAAACAAATAAACCAAAATCCATCTGAGTTAGCTTGTGTTATTTTTTGGCAAAGACAATATTGGGAGATTGAAAGGTTTTCATAATTAAAGATGGATAAAATACTTTTCCCATTTAACAGGAGATGAGCTAAAAGTGGAAAAGGCCCCTGAATCACCATAAGACAAAGGAAATATCATCATAGCCTATACCAGTAAAAGAAAAAATTGAGGTTATATATAGTCTCATTATTAGACCCAGAAATGAATGGAATTAATTGACATGAATTAATTGAAGTGAAGTGAACTCCCTTTATAATACTCTCTGGTGATTTTCACATACTTATTTTCATGAGTCCTATGACCATCACTCCCAGTTGTCCCTTCAAATGTGTAAAAAGGTTAATCATTCAAGTTTCCCTATCAAACTGAACTGCTACAAATCTTTATTTGGAAACTTTTATTGCCCACCTCTTACCCTATAGCATATAGACATGTCCATTGGTGTCTCATTAAGAAGACAAAAGATATCTCCTTAATAATCTTATTAGATCCTTATTAAACCCAGGCTGCCCCTTGATAATTTGAAAATTACCTCCAAGGAGATGGGTTTCAGTAATTGGGGTTGACACCATGTGGGAAGAGCAACTACTCTGTGATGGTCTATAAAAATGAGCTGACAAATATATTCAGCCTTTTAAGGTTTCCTTCTTCATTCTACTTTTCTTCTGTTGAAATTCTGAGAGCTATAAATGATCCAGTGTCTAATAGCCATTAATAGCTATTTGGGGGGCACGGAGGGGGGTATAAGAAGTTGTATGTACTTAATCACTCAAGTAAACAGGACAGGTTCCTGGAAATATTTTAAATTCTTTTTTTCTGACCTCAAGTTAGATAGTAAACCTGATAATTTACTTTCTCAAGGTATCTCAAAGTAGCATAGAATCATGTAGAAACACATGGATACTCTCCTATGTGTCCTGAGAGTTCAGTTCATGGAGTGTGAATTTCCTCTGTATTTAGAATCTCTTATTCATGAAGAGAGGGATTTCCTGGACATTGTGACACTGGAACTTAGCCCTCCAATCAGACAAAGGAAATTTATAGCCTCACACCCTAGGAATGTGACAGTGAAAGGTTCAAGAGATTGTATAGAAATTATCCTCAGTTTAAGATTTCAGGGACCTGGCCTTCTAGATAGAGAAGTTCCTGAAAAGTATATGTTTTGGAAAGAGATCTTCCACAAGCCCTTACTAATCCTTCACCTGTAGGGGTAATATAAAAGATCAGAGAATAAAAGTTATTATATTAAGGAGCAAAATACCTACACTGTATTTATTTATTGCTTCTAATGTTTTCTTTATGTTTTTAGTAATTTTTGAGTGAAATACATGTTACCCTTTAACTAATATTAATTAGATGCCTTGAGGACTTGTGTAGAAGCTGGCTACAAGAAAAGAAGCCTGGAGAGAAGCTGCATACTAACTGTATATGGAGATTTCCCTGAATTATCTTTGAGTGGGGTTGGACATAATAGGCCTAAGAAAATGTGATTTGATAGGGAAAAATTCACAAATTTGGATTCAATCCATTTGAAGTTAGAGGTTTGGTCATCCTAGGACAATTAATTATATATTTTATCAAGAATTCCTCTTGTCACTTGGATCTAGAAAAATGTGCCCTCCCCAAAATAAAAATAAGTTACAGTTATGCTTTTCCAGTATTCACTTCAATTTGATTTTCTTTGTTGGTTCCTTTATCCTTTATTCTCAAGAGGACCAAAAAGACATCACTTTCTTAGAGGCAAGTTACAGTGTGTTTGACTGTGACTGATCAAATAGATATAAGTTTGGAATATTCTACCATAGATTGCACAAATAGACCATGTGAACATTTGTGCATACAGTTCTTTGACAAGGGCACACCATGTTGGGCAGTCCTGTGCCAGTGTCTCCTATGTCACTTAATTAATTCCAAAGTTCTTCAGAGACTACAGAAGTAGAAGAGTTGGTACATGATTTTTTTGTTCCTAGATGATTGTGCCTTCACTCAATACAACCTCTAAAGCTGAGGTGAAAGAAAGTATGGATTGATTCTCAGCTGCTTGTGCTAATTTTTTTCTAAACACCAAGAAAACACAGGTGCTCCACTAGCCAGCACCAAACCATCCATATGTGGAACCATAAGGTACAACAAATGGAAAAGTTGAATACTGTGGATAAATTCATTTACCGTGGCAGTATACTTTCCAGGGAACTGTTGTTAATGAGGTTGACACTCATTGCCAGAGATAGTTCAGTTTTTTGGGAGGCTCTGAAGGAAAGTGTGGGAGAGAGGAAGTACTAGACTGACTACCAAAATGATGGTTTATGGAAGCATATGGTGCTGACCTTATTGTTGTATACAGATAAAATCTAGACAGTAGAGCAGCACCATGCCAGGAAACACATTCACTTTTATTTGAATTATCTTAAGAAGATTCTGAAGATCACCCTATTGGGTGATCTGAGAGTGATAACTGAGGTCCTTTCTCAAACTAAACTGCCAGGTATTCAAATTCTATTTAAAAGACCACAGCTCTTATGGGCTGGCCACATTGTTTGAATGCCAAACATACACTTATCTAAAAGACTTTTACAAAGAACTTATACAAGATACATATTCACAGGGTGGTCAGAAGAAGCAATGGAAGGACACTTTCAAGGTCTCTCTGAAGAATTGTGAAATTAATTAGGTGACATTGGAGATAATGGCAGAAATTCTCTTTGTAAGGAATTTTTAGTTGGGTGAAGATAAGAATTCCACCTAAAGAAGATGGTCTAGATGGGGTACATTTTTGGATAAAATCAATAATGGACTTCAAAAAGTAATTGACAAAAGTTTGTTTGTGAATAAGAAAATAGAAAAAAAACTCTCAATTAATAATTAGTTATTAATGGAAGAGAATACTTATTTTTCCTCTTTCATTAATAACCAATTTTTAATTATTTCTCTCAATTCAGAGAGAAGTTCATCACATATAGAATTTGCCCAGAGTTTGGCCTTAGAAAGGTAAGATTTAAAAAAGTCAAGGGAAAAGGGATGTTTTTCTCTACTATCAAGGATGTCACTAGCAAATGTACTCTCTGTAAAAGAGTGTGTTTTAGTAGCCAAGGTGCTAATCTGTGATCAACCTAATCATGGAGTAAAATTGGCTTTTGGAGAAGGCACAGGTTCTTACATGAATCCTGAATTATTTCTACTTTTAAAAATGTATTTTTTTTAAAAACTTTAATGCAAAATGAGAAAAAAAATAGAAAAAGGAAAACAAAAAACAAAAGAAAGACAAAAATGCTGTCATGTTCCCAAAAGAACATCAGGGAGGATTCAAAATATGTAACAATAAATTTCCATTTCAAGAAATCTTATATAACAGAAGACGTGTTCTTAACTGTCCACCTTTTCTTTACTTCCTTGTAGGTTTGCTTTTGTTCTCTGCTGTGCACTTTTTACTTTATTGTTTTTTCCTTTCTTTGTCCCTACTTTCCTAATCAGGTTACAGTTAAGCACAGATATATTTATGTACATACACACACATATGTTATATATATATATATATATATATATATATATGTATATATATATATATATATATACACAAATGCATATAGACATACATACACACATCTAAAACAATATGGCTGAAATATAAATTTCTCTCCACTGAATCTTTTTTTTTTAAAGTATGACTTTGTTTGAGTTATTGCTATTTCAAGAATAGATGAAGAGAATGAATTCTGGGCCAGTAACTAGAATCTTTTCCCCTAAAGAAAAAGAAACATTTTTATTAAAATCTACTCCACACTATAGAGATCTTTCCTATTTTGGAATAAAGGGAATGATCACATGCCTCCTTTTTTTAATGGCAACTACCTTTATGTGCCACAAGAGAAAAAAAATTTGTTAAAAGTTAAGAAGACAAGCTGGACACACTAATGCATTGCAATAGATGAAACTGAGCTATTTTCTTGGGAACATGGATTCATAGGATCACAGATTTAGAGCTAAAGGGCCCTCTGAGCTATCTAGCCTATCTCTTTCATTTGAAAAACATTGAAATAGAGTCCATGAGAAGTTAAGTGCTTTGTTCAGAGTTGTTCAGGTAGCAAACACCAAGGTGAGATTATTGATCAGGTCCAGGGTCATTAGGTGGGATTGGCAGAGAAAACCTGGAGATTATTCCCCGAGGCAAGCAGGGAAGGGTACTGATGGGGATCAGCTCAACCTTGTAGTCCCACCTTCTGTGGAGGTGTTGGGTACTTGTATCTAGTCAGAAATCCAAGTTATATCAAACCCCTGAGGTTACATTTCCATTGCAAATCTGTTCATGGTCTTTGCCATCTTTGCTGAATTCCTTTTGGGTTATCCCATCAAGGTATTCTACCTTGTATTGTATTTGTTCTCATCTCCTCCCCAATGCCTCATGGTGTCTTTCTCCTCCTACAATAACTGTTTTAGTGCTAAACACCTCTATGAATTTAGCCTGCCAGTTAATGGAATACTCCCACCTCATAGCATATTCCCTTTCTCTCGGTTAATTATGAGTTCCACTGGGGAACTCCATTGGAGAACTTTTCCATTGTTAATAGTTTAAAAACCCTTTCCTCTCTAACTACATGCTCTCCCAAATCTATTTCATATTTGCCACTACTGATGCCCATTTTATCTTTAATCTCTTCTTGTAAATAAAACTACCCTTTGGCAAAAGAGAAAGGATACCAGTCTCATCATTTGATGTCAATTGCTTATTTCAGTCTCATCATTTGGTGCCAAACTCCAATATTTGGTGCCAATTGCTCACCATACCCCATCATTATGAATCTTCTAAATCCATTCTTGACTCTGTGTATTGGTTATTTCTCATGCTTGGAAGATTTTCCATTTCTTCAAAATTTGGAATTTCTAGCCCTCTGCAGAGTCAATTCGGTAAGAAACAAAATATTTTGTTAGAACTTCACTGATTTACTGATGAATCCTGAAAGTTTTTGAAACTACAAGGTCAGTCGTTTATTTCCTATCTTGAAAGTCCTTCCTCTTTTTCCTCATTAACTGGGCTATAGAAGTTAAAGAGTATGAATCTCTAATCCTTCTTGTATCTCACAAGTATCTACAATTCTAACTCTACACCTTTTATTTCATCCTTTTATTATGTGTGCAGCACCTAGCCAAATAAAGCCTGGAAATGCTAATACAAACAAAAAGAAAGTCAGCCCTTGCCCTCCAGGACCTTACATTCTTATTGGGGAAGACATCCCAGATGGAGCCAGAGAAGGGAAGGGGGCAAAATCCAGAGGATTTCTTTTCAAATTTAAAATTCCCACCCCTAATTATATTCCTTGTTCCTGGTCCCAGCCTTCCATTTCTTAGGTTTTAATTTTCTAATTTAAATTTCACTTTTCTGTAATTCTCCAATACACTTTTCATAACTTTGTGGAAACTAAATCCCCATCCAATTCTTAGAAATCCAAATCTTATTTACTTCAATGGGTCTTTCCCTTGAAGGAAGTCTTCTTGAAGGAAGTGGTCTTTCTGTAAGAAAGAAGAGGGAGAAAGGAGGGGAGGGAGGAGAAAAGGGAGGGAGAAAGAAAAGGGAGAGAGGGAAGGACAGAAGGCAGCTCTTAATTCAGAGAGGTTGTTTTTTGTCCTTCATTCTTAAAGATGACCTTGACATTAGGGAGATGATGCCATAACATGTAAATGAATTGAATAAGGGAGGGTTGTGCAACTTTTAGAAAACCTGTGTTATGGGAGTGCTGTAAGTGGACAATAGAAATGTAGGTTGGTACGATAACACAATGAACAATTAAAAGGACTCATGATTAACAGAATTCAGTTTTTTTTTCTTTCTTTTTTAAGATGAACCATAATAAATTACTATTTGATTAAAGTTTTCTCTAGTTCTCATCTTTCCCTCTATTATGAACACTGCTCAACTCTGATAAGTTTTGTTTCCCTTCAAGATAAGAGGATAACCCAAAATTCCATTTAATAATAATCAGTTACAAACAAAAGCAGGTTAAATGTATGCCCTTGAGATCCAGTGAAAACTTGTCACTGAAATCAAATAGAAATCCTAGTGGTAAGCAGAAGGAAAGTAGGGCTGGGAGAAGAGTTCTCAGAATGCTTGTCACTGCCAAAAGAACTTAACT
The DNA here is from genome assembly GCA_023553655.1 of Myrmecobius fasciatus. Taxonomy (NCBI): domain Eukaryota; kingdom Metazoa; phylum Chordata; class Mammalia; order Dasyuromorphia; family Myrmecobiidae; genus Myrmecobius; species Myrmecobius fasciatus. Next base: position 187,541 of record JAJPUD010003819.1, on the reverse strand, counting down.
CACTGTGCTTTGAAGCCCCTGTAGAAATGCTGCTTGTATGGTTCCTCACTTAGTTTTTCAGATAAGAGTTTGTTCTTCATAAGAACATTCCCTAGCAATCACATTTTAGAATTGTTTATTTCTATGTTTGAAGGGGGAAAATAATAAAGGTGGGGATGTGGCCAAGCTTTTCATTTGTTGGTGGATATAAGAAGTGAAGTTACACTATTATGAAGTGCAGAAAATGACATTGCTAATAATCACATGAATAAATTTTGTAAATTCTATGCTGACAATAAAGTCTTGCCTAGTGAGGGAAGACTACTTGGGAATTGCAAACAGCTGGGCCCCAGCATGCAATAATTTAGAATTTCACTTATTGATACAAGATGAAAGCAACTCTATTGTGCCAAACTATATAATGCCAAGCTAATAACAAATGTCAAGGAAGAGAAGTGTTACCAACAGATGCTAATGAAGAAACTCAATCAAACATATATTTAGTATCTTGGTTGTAGATATGAAAGTGAAATAACACAGAAAATACATGAAATGCAATTATTCATTCTCTAAAAGCACAGTGACAGTGTATGCACTATAAATTCCAGATAAATGATGTCACAAAAATGTAGCATTCACTAGAGGAAAAAATAGGTTAAATAATTCATCAAAGCATAAAGGGATTGACTTCTTATGTTATTTTTCTCTGTATGTTTTCAAGTTTTCTGTTAAACATTTTGCTCTGCTGCTGGGAAAAAGAAATCAACCCCGATTCACCTTGTCTCTTGATACTTGATTCTTTCTGTTCAGATTTGTTATTTAACACACACATACATGAACTCACAAACAGAGCCACAACAAAAACAGCCAAGCATCTTTTTTAGCCATATTTACTGAAATAGCTTCAAAGATACAGATTTTTAAATGAGAAGTTTATGGGACTACTGTCACATTCAGTTAATTTAATAAAATTGTTCTTATACAGTCCCATATTATACAATAGTAAAGTGCTAGAAAACCTGTTACCTATACACACAACATGCCCTTGAGCCTTATAATGACTTTTCTAATTCATTACAGCAATTGCTGATGTTATTTGAAAAAAAAATCTTTACTTATCTGACATTAAGTACTACTGATGGGCACATATACAAGCTTACAAGGCAATACTGCTTTGTGCTATTTGTAACTCAACATTATATTAATTTTTTTTTGCATTTTTTCCACCAAATTCCTTCCTCTTTAGTATTAAATGCTAATTTTAATATATATATATATATATGTGTGTGTGTATGATATAATATATGTATGTGTATATAGAGAGACATATATCATGTCTCTATATATACAAATATATATATATATATATATATATATATATACACACAAATATATATATCTGTTGGGAATGCTAACTTCAAGCAACAATGATAGAATTTCCTTTTATATTACATTTAGGCTTGAAAAGTGGTAGCACACACCTATAATCCCTTCAACTGGGGAAAAGCTAGGCTGGTCAATGGCTTGAGCTCCAGTTCTCAGCCACAATAAGTTTAAAGCTGATTTGGCATTTAAACTAAGTCCTGTACAAATATGGTGAGAGTTTGAGAATGAGGAGCCACTAGGTTAATTAAGAAGAGGAGAATTAGCTCAGGTTAGAAAGAGTAATTCTAAACAAGTTCTATTACAGGAGGTGAAGGGAAGGAGAGGGAAGGAAAAAGGAAAAAGAAAGGATGGGGGGGGGGGGAAGCTAATTTTTCTAGAAGGACAATCACAATGATAAGTTTCCTATAGTCCAACATGATTTTACTTTATTGGATTTAGAATTCATTTATCTAAATATACCTAGCATATAATCAAGGTCTCATATGCATGATGTTTTCCCAGCCTTAGAGAACCAAAGACAAATAAATAAGCAAACAAACAATAGCCTTTGTCCTAAAGGAAATTTCTTTGGGAGGTATGGGGAGAGAAAGGAATATAATTTGTACACAGATAAGTATTTTAAGAAGGAAAAAAAATTCTAATAAAGAGGAAACTAAGGAAAGATTTCTGATAGGAAATGGAAATAGACCAGAACTTTGGGAAGCTAAAACTTCAGAGGACAAAATAAGGTCAAATCTAAACTCTTCATTTTCTCAAGGTACTTGATGAATTGCTCTCAATTTTCTTTTTTATCCATATTTATTATCACCCTCCCCCCAATAGAAAGTACCTTTTTGGGTTAGATCAGTCACCTTCCTGTTGCAATCATAATCATAACTCATTCTTCTTTTGGTGACTTTTTTTGTTCTCTTTTGACTTGAATGATTCCATTTTTCTCTAATTTATATGCTTTTCACTTACAGCAAAATTTCCCTTAAGAGGTCATTATTTTTAAGTGGTGGTTTTTTTTTGTTATTCTGAACTTGGCAAATATGAACCTTTTTATATAAAATAAAGAAAAACGCATGTGAAACCAAATTTTAAACAAATCCAGCTTTTCTTTTTTAAAGCATGTAAGAAATTAAACATATTAGTATCAAAGGTCTCCCGTGACTCTGTCTTCCTCCTTTCTCTTTTTATAATTGAAATTCTTTTTCTTTCATTTTTTCTTTAAGAAATCAGTTTACTCACAATTTTTACACCTCTACTTTTAAACTTCCTTGTAACAAATAAGCATAGCTAAGTAAAATGTATCATGTTTTAATTTTGAGAATATATGTCATTCTATATCTAGTTCATAAGAACTTATCTAATTGCCTAATTACCTAACTACTAATTACTAAATACCATCTTGGTATACTACAAATTTAATTTAACAAACATAGCAGCTGATGTGGTATAGCTTCTAGGGGAAATATAGCAATAATTTTAAGGCCCCCTCACTTTAGAGTGCTTCTGTTCCAACAAGCTGTCAATGTTTCTAAAGTCTTCTGGTTTTAGAATCAGTGATTCTGACGTCCTCCTGAACTTAAGAGTGCTATTGTTCTAACAATCTGTCAGTCAATGATTGTAAAAGTCTTCTGGCCTAGGAATATAATAATGTTTCTTCCCTTAGACTTTAGGGAATATATAATAGTGATCCTGAGACCCTATAATCTTAGAGTGCTATTGTTCTGATAATGTCTATCAATGATTATAAAGTCTTCTGGTCTTAGAATAGTCCTACAAATATTGCTGACTGTCAGATAATCTGCTGATCAATGAAAACCAAATTCCTGAGATCATTTCTCAGTTTTACCTCTAGGCTATAAAATTAGCATATCATTGACATGAACTACCTGATCTTTCTGTCCTTTTTCTATATAATTATCTTCTTGCTCCTGGTTCTTTGCTAAAATTCTTTTGGAACTTAGCCCATTTCAATTGACATTACAATTACCATAAACTTTTCCCCTTGACTTGGATATGGATTCAAGCCTGCAAATTCTTTTGAGATACCTCCCAACACTGGTCTGTGACTCTCACTTTTTAGGGTCCCTTCTGAACCTCAACAGTAGCCATTTGTGTAAGGTACTTAAATTGTAGAAATATAAAAATGACATAATAACTCACCTCAAGTACCTGGTAATCTGATAGAATTCCTGAAGCATGAGATGTTCAGGGAGGATTACCACTTCTGGTGTGAGGGTTTGCCAAACCCTTTTCAGGGCTACTCACTCACCTTTGGTGTTCACCTGTTATCCAACTCTCATGTGAAGCTCTAGGCCACATCCCAGTAAAACCATTTCAGCAAATAAGCTAAACAACATTGAGGGAAACCAGAAGGCCCCAAAGCTGTCAGTAAATTAAAGAGATGTCTACCCAAAACTTGTGAAGACTCCCCCAATGGAATGGGAACTTAATCACAATTTATTCCAAAGGTCATGAAGGCAGCTGAAGCAAGCCTTGGGGATGTGTTTGAGGTTCAGTACCAAATAACAAGATTAATGTAAGCACCAAATGATGAGATTTAGAGGAGTAAATGGCAGCAAATATTGGGGTTTGGGGATTTGGTTATGTGATGAATTCACAACAGCCTTTCTCTTTGGCAAAAGATAGGTTTATTTATAAGAGGTTACAGACAAAATGAAGAGGTAAAATGAACACCAGCAGTGATAAATATGAAAAAAATATCAGGAGAGCATATAGTTAGCAAGGAAAAGAAGTTTTAACAAGTTACAATGGAAAGGACAAGTTTCCTAGTAAAACTCACAATTAACCAGGAGAAAGGAAATACTCTATGAGGTGGAAGTAAGCTGTTGGCTGGCAGGCTAATTGCAAAAGTTGTATTTTCTGTTAGCTTTAGTGTTTTATCATCAAAACTTGATAAAAGTTATCATCTTTTGAAATTATTCCTTTATTATTTTGGCTTCCGAGCTTCATATACTTAAGTAAACAAAACAAAACTGAAAGGCATGTATTTACCTTTCACTGAGCAAGAATTGTGCTTTGAGATAGAGAAAATCATTAATCAAACAGGCTGGCGAATACTTATCACAATTAACCAGGAGAAAGGAAATACTCTATCAGGTGGAAGTAAGCTGTTGGCTGGCAGGCTAATTCTATAGAGGAGTTCAGTATCCTAAAAGAGTTAGTTAAAAAAAAGCTGCCTTTAGGGGCACCTAGGTGGCTCAGTGGATAGAGCACCAGCCCTGAAGTCAGGAGGACCTGAGTTCAAATCTGCTCTCAGGCACTTAACATTCCCTAGCTGTATGACCCTGGGCAAGTTAACCTCAATTGCCTCAGCAAAAAGAAAAAAAAAAGTTAGTTAGCTATAGCAAGGAGAAAGACACCATGAAGCATCAGGGAGGAGAAACAGAACACTGCAGCAGGCTAACCCAAAAGGGATTCAGCAATGATGGTGTGGGCCATGGATAGATTTATAAAGGAAATTTAACCTTAAGGGTTTCATGTAATTTGGCTTGCTGATTAGGTATGGTAAGGTGGGGTTACCCAAGATCTCTATAAGGGGTGGCTCTTCCCTGCTTATCTCAAGGAGTAATCTCAGTAGTTCAGGTTTCTCTGCCAATCCCACCTAGTCACCCAAGGCCTCATCACTGGTAGAATGCTTATATCTTGGTCAAACATTAAGGACCCCGAGGTCATCCATTGCATCCTGGGCTATCATCAGTTCTTCTGATTTTTTCTTGCCATTGGATTTGAATGACTTTGAAAAAAGGGAATAAGATTGAAGACTTTGTACAATTCTGCCTCACTTAAATCCAATTCATGAACAAGTAAAGACATCACCCTGTTATGCCATTGTTTCTCTTCAAAAACAAAGAACAACAGTAATCTATGTGTCAGAATTTAATATTTAATTGTATACCACTTTGTAATAGTCACTGTCAATCCCTATATCATTTCCTTTACTAAATTGAAAATTCTTTTTTTTTTTACCTTTGGACCTTGTCTGCTATTTCGTATGAATAACAAATATATTTATGTATCAATTTATACTTTACAATTCAAATCATTTTCACAGGTACTATTCATTTTATCTTTACAACCCTACATAAAGTCTTACTCTAAAATTTCATAGTGCTATAGAAACACACCAAAATTCTTTAAGGTGAAATAGAAATTTTAGCAAATGTTACTACGATAAAAGAGTTTTGACCAATTAATTTTGCTTTCTGTGGCCCACACTTGTTAAATAGGAAGAGGTTCATGACAAGTAGATTGGCCCCTTTGTGAGAAAATAGTTAGCCATGGAAAATAAAAACTACTTAAAACCACCTTAACAATCTTCTTGAAAGTAAAAACAAAAATTGTGGCCAAATGGAAGACCAGTTCATAAGTTCTCCTTTCTCTCTGTCCACATATGATTTATCATACCCTACCTGCAGGTGCTCTACTCAAATGAATGTTTGTTTGTTTGTTTTTCATTGTTGAGACTTCCCAAGATATCTTGAGGTTTACTGGCTAGATTTCTTTCTTAAGAAACATGCCTTAGACACATATCACTTAGTTTCTCATTGATTGGCCAACCATAGATCCCATGCCAAACCCCACACTTAGTTATGCATGATTTAAATTTTTTTTAAATGATGAATGCATTATTATCTACATCACTGCAGAAAAGTCTCATAACTAAGTAACAATACCTTGAAGAAAATATTGTTCTCACTTTTCTGAAAAATAAAAAGACAAAAAAAGGTAAGTAAATTGTCTAAAGTTATAGTCTTTTTTGCCTATGACTAGAATTCATTTCTACCATTTGTTTAGTGCAGAGCATTTTCTACTACAATTATTATAGGCTTAATAAGTGCTGATTAAATTCTATTTTGTAATTCCCCATCTCATTCTCTATACTCATTGGTCCAACCTTAATATAGGTCTTCATTATTACTCACCAGAACTATTGCAATAACATAATTATTTTTCCTGATCCAAGTCTTTCCTTTATCCCAAATTTTCTCTACATAGCTGACAAGTTGATATTCTTGAAGCACAGATACAACAATGCTATTTTCATATTTGATTAATTCTAGTTCTTCCCTCTTACCTCTAAGATCAGATAGATATTCTTTAATTGGCATTAAAAGCCCTTATACAATCAGAACCCAAGCTGTCTTTTGAGGATTATTGTATATTCTTCTCCATCATGTATAACATAGTCCAGCCAAATCCAAATTAGCCTTCTTATATTACTCAAAACACTACATTGTATCTGTCATCTCTATGCCTTTGGCTATTCCCCTATATTTTAAATGCACTTCCTCTTTAGTTTCACATTGAATTTCTCTGTTAATAATATCAAAGACTTTTAATTGAGAGAGAAAGAAAGATATCTGTGAACATTTAAGTATGTATAGTTCCCATAACTTCCATAGTTTCCATAGCTTCCATAATTTCCAAGCTAGAGTTTCCAATAAAAAAATATCAATTGAGAAAATTCACAGTTCTGCTATCAATAATAATAATAATGATAATAATATCTGATATTTTGAAGTTAGCCAAGCCTTTTTCATATACTATCTTGTTTAATCCCACTGTATATTTTATCCAGGAGGAATTGAGACAGTATTAAACTTTAACCCTTAATTCAAAAAAAAAAAAAAAAAAAACAGAGATTTAAACTTTTATATATTATTGAATAGAAATAAATTTTGGAAAGCATGTTTGTAAGGGAAAAAGTTGCATTTTCTGTTAACTTTAGTGTTTTATCATCAACACTTGATAAAAGTTATCATCTTTTGAAATTAAAACAGGCCTTCTTTATTTTGGCTTCCCAGCTGCATATACTTAAGTAAATAAAACAAAACAGAAAGGCATGTATTTACCTTTCACTGAGCAGGAATTGTGCTTTGAGATAGAGAAAGTCATTAATCAAACAGGCTGGTGAATACTTATCACCAAGTTTGTTAAGAGTGCCAACAGGTTGAGAGCGCCAGGGATTAAGTGTGTTTTACAATCTCTGTGTTTTAAATTCCTTTACAAATTACCTGAATAATCAAAGAGCTTTCCTGATAGAATACAATTTTAGTCAAGCATCTGAGGTGTTTTGTTTTCAGATATGTAGCAATAACTATAACTATTCCAATCTCTAATGTAATTAAAACCGAACTTAAGTTTATGGAATGGGTAATGGGCCAAATACCTTTATTGTAAAAAGAACTAAAGAATGAGCATTCTGCAATTCAACTAGTCTATGAATTATTCATTTGTAATATGGCTGAGAAAGAAATCATTCTATGCCATAGAAAATCATAATTATATCCATTACAGTGAATATATGATCAGGAGTGATTAAATATCACAAGAGATACATATACGTGTATAAAGGCATAAGTACATATGTGTATATACATAAACATGCATGCATACACAGATGCATACTTAAAAACACTATCTTTTTATAATATAATACCCAAAAGCTAAATTTTATGGCATAATTTAGAATCATATCCAGTACTATGAATATGAAATACTCCATATTCAAAGAAATTCTCCTAAATTATGTATCTCCCATTGTTAGGATATGAAAGTATGATTGAGTTCACATTTTAGTCAATTCTTGATGTATATATATATATGAATGATTCATTTATAACTACATAAGAAAACAAAATGATTAACACTCTAGGTTTTTCAAAAAATGCTGAGCAATTATCAAAATGATTATATGGCATTAAACAGATCTAGATTTTTTTCACTACAGAAAATAATTACATTGCAAAACATGCTCTCATATTTTCAGTGTATTTTAAAATCAAGAAATATAATAATAAATGACACTTTGAGATTTGCAAAGTTTCATACTCATATGTTCTCATTTGATTTTTCACCACAAACTTGTGAACTAAGTCTTACACTTCAAAAGGCCACTGATGAAAAAAATCACTTAGATTTAGGGCTAAAAGATACTTTACAGGCTTTCTAGGCCAAATTCCTCATATTATGAATCAGGAAATTGAAACTCAAAGAGGTCATTTGCTGTCCTGGGTCATAAAACTAGTAAGAGTCACAGGTAGGAATCGAAACTAGAATGTTTCTGATCTCAAATCCAAGCCTTTATCCATTTTGATGTACAGTCACTTTCATATCTCTGAGAATTTTATTAGGATTTGACTTTGTTTAACCTTTGGGATAAAGAAGGGACCATCCATCTTCCAAAAATTGCTACCATATTTTTATCGAATTATACACTGATGACTTCCCCTCTCCTGCCCCCTAAAATATCATGTTATATGTTAATTTTAAAGTTAAAAGCAACCAAAATGATTTAAAATCTCAAAATTTTGTGTTACTCATTGCGGCAAAATGTTATATTGTTGTAATCCTTAGAAAAAGGTGATTAATGGTGTGTGGGATGGTGGAGAGTAATAGATTATCTTGCAATTCAAGCATTTGTATATGTCAATACTTTGTCTAAAATGGGGAACAGCTCACAATAACTCAGCGCCTTTTGTCAGGTTCAACAATTAATTGCTGTTTTGTAAACCTTTGTTTTTTCAAGGGAATCATTTGAAAGAATAATTATAATCATTTTCAATTAAAAGATATATTTAACATAGTCCCAATTCAAACAAAAAAATAGAAAATTTAAAACAACCAAATGATTTCCTCATAATTTGAAAAAAAAAATCTTTCAGAGGAGAGAATAATTTTGCCATTCAAATTTCATTCAGAATTATTTCAGGAAGAAAAATATCCTAGAGGCAATTTTGCCCTTATCCAACCAAAAATTACTAATGAAGAGTTCAAGAATCCAGAAAATTTTACAATGACAGGAAGAAAGTAAAAGAATCCAACTAAAGATAATTTCTTTTAGTTTTATTTTTTTTAATTTACAGAATACAACAAACAGTTCCACAATATAGTATAACAATAAAAAAGATGATTGTATAAGAAACTGCAAATTCATTATATACAACTTGTTATTCCTTTTAAATATATAATGAAGTAATTGTGTAAATTTATTTATTTTTATTTTTCCTTTTTCCTTTCCAACAACCCTAGAGATAGCTACCAAATGTGAATATGTGTATATGTATATGTAGGTATATGTGTATGTGTTTGCGTATGTATGTGTGTATGTATATGTATATATATGTAAAATCATTCTATACATATTTCTATTTACCAGTTCTTTCTCTGGATGCAGATAATGTCTTCCTTCATAGGTCCTTTGTCATTAATTTAGGCAATTGTAATAGAAAGAATAAGTGAAGAACTCACCAGTCTGTCTCTGCTCCAATAGCATTCTGCACCACTCCAACATTGTTATTGCCCCCAAGCAGACCACATTGGCTCTACAATTTGTCATCCTACTTTCAAACTCAAGTGGGCAATATCTCAGGAGGCTTCTACTTTTCACAAGATGGGCAGAGGAGTTTTTCCAAGCAATTTCCTTTCTTTACCTTCTACCTCTTTGACCTCACTTCTCCAAGGTATGGAAATCTCATTGCCCTAAAACTCTAATTCAATTAGAGGCACCTGACTTTTGTCCCAAGGATTATTCTACTTGGCTGATGACTACTAAGCTGAAGTCCTTAGAGAACAGGAAATTAGAAGAGGGAAGAAGCCAGAAATGTAATATTGATTTTTTTTAAAGATAGTTAAAGTAGAAGAGAAAAAAAAATCAGCCAATAAAATGAATCTATTGGGAGGTAATTAAATTATCACATTAAATAGTATAGGGGGAAAAAAGGGTCCATGATAGAGCTTTGTGGGATATTCACAGTTGGTGTGTATGAGTTGAATCAAGATTCAACAAAGAAGACTGAGAAGGAATAGTCAGACAGGATTGAAGAAGAACCAAGAGAGAGAAGTGTCACAAAAAATTTAGAGAAAAGAATGTATCAAAGAGAAGAGAGCAATTAATAATGTCCAACTCTGCAAAATCAAGTAATATGAAAATTTAGAAAAGGCTATTTTATTTGGTTATTACTAAGGAATCATTACTAAAAATAATAATAATTAAGAAATTATCACAACTGTTTCAGTTAAATGATAAAGTAGGAAGCCAGACAGAGGAAAGTTAAGAAGAAGGTTAGAGGAAAGGAAGTAGAGATTTAGGTTATAGATAACCCTCTCAAGTAGTTTAAATATGAAAGGAAGAAGATTATAAATGATAATTATTGGAAATGGTTGGATCAAGTTAGAGGTTTTTGCAACTATGGAAGACATACTCATATATTTAGGCAGAAGGGAAATAGACAGTAGACAGGGAAAATTTATTATTGAGGATATTTTTGCTAGGGAAGATGACATGAAATGAGAGCACTTGTGCATGTAGAAAGCTTTGCTTTGACAAGGAGAATTTCCTGTAAAACAGATGGAGAAAATAAGTGACAGAAAATAACCTAAGTGATAGGAGAAGAGGAATAGGGAAAAAGGGGAAACTTTCATTTAATTGTTTCTATTTTATCTTCATGAAATGAGGCAAAATTCTCAGTTGAAGCATTCAAGGAAAGAATAGACATAAGGTAACTAGGTGGCACCGTAGATAGAATGCCTGGTATGAAGTCAAGAAAACTCATATTCCTCAGTTCAAATCAAAGTTAAGTATCAAATCAGATACTTACTAGTTGTGTGATGCTGGGCAAGTCACTTAATCCTGATTGTCTCAGTTTAATCAATAAAATGATCTGGGATAAGGAAATGACAAACCACTCCAGTATCTTTGCCAAAAAACAAACCAAAAAAAAAAAAACCACCCAAAAGAAAAACAAACAAACAACCTTGAGAGAGAAAGATCTTATAGATTGTTTAAAAAGTGAGAACCACCCAAGATCAAAAACAACAAAGCAAGTCATAACCTTGTTAATCAGTAAAGTGTTTTGCCTTTGTGCTCTGCTTCTAGCCTTGGTAAAATAGGGAGATTCAGTCACAAAAAATGATGGGAGGAGGAAGGTTGATATTAGCAGTAAGAATACTCTTTAAAGAAAGAATGACAAATCAACAGAGTGATTGATAGACAGACAAAACCTGACTGAAGAGAATAAATGAACAAATAATTGAAGAAAACCAAAACATCTCTTGTATAGTATTTCACATAGAGGATATTGACAATTCTCTTAGGAATGTGAAGATAGTAAAATAAATTCTTCAAGTCACCCTTAAAAGGCAATGTGACAACAGAAAAAAAAATACCAGATCAGAAGAGTGGTTAAATAATTAAATGAAAATAATGACATAAAAGAGAGGGAGACAAGGGTCTCTCGGAAATCTGCTAGTGACAGGAAAGTGGTATGTGTCCCTGGAGAGTCAGTTCTATACCATAATACTGTTCCTGGCTAGATGACAAGAAATAATCATGAAACCTGGAATACACAGCTTTGAAATTATTCAATTCTGTTTAAAATGAAAATGGCAAAATGGCATTAAAAAGAAAAATTGTCAAGGTAAATCCAAATAACAGGATCAAACTTACTCTCCCCATCTCAGCTCAGACTAAGGTTAGAGAATGCTTCCCATTACAAGGCACTATTACTTTCTTTAAAAGTCATTCCTTGCAATAGGATCTAAGGGAAAAACAAACCTAGAAAGGGAAAGGAGTGAGAGGAGGAAATGAATGAAAAGATAACTTCTTATGAAGGAAAATTGGAAACTAATATTACTGAAATAAGAGAATGGATAAGGTAAGAACAGAAGAAGTTATCTTTTCATTGCCTCCTCTTAGTCCTTTCACTTTCTAGGTCTCCAAAGTTTTCATCATCCTGACTTCTCTCCATAGTTTATAAGTGCCCTTCTTAAAATGTGGGTCCTCAAATAGAACACAGGACATAAGATTTATATAGCCTACGGCAGTACTATCAACAGCTTAGTCTTAATATTATGTCCCACTTTCTGCTTTTCTCATTCTTTCTTTCATATCCATAAGGAATATTTCATTTCCAGTCCAATCACTTCAACTTACAAATGAGGAATTTGATCATCCTCATTTTAATGGAAAAAAGAAATCAACAACCAAACCCTTACATTTCTTCCAAATGAAAATGAGAGATATTTACAAGCTTTTCTTTTCCTTTCATCTCCACACATGTCCTAAAATGCAGGAACTACTTTGGATTGCATTAACATCTCTAATCAAGTAAACAGAAATAGAAGAAAGAAGAAAACAGAAAATAAGACTAGTCTCATCCATTCTCTCTCTTTCCCTCTCTTCTTTTCACTCTCTCCTCTCATTCCCTCTATCTTTCCCCCATCTCACTCCTTCTCCCTTTCCCTCTCTCTCTCTCTCTCACTTTCTCTCTCTCTCTCTGAATCATGAAACCTGATTCAAAGTCATGAGAGTACATGTGACTGTATGTTCCAAATATTTAAAGTTGAGGAAAATCCAAATTCAGAGCCATACCTAGAGTATGGATCATTAGGGCATTTTACCCACAGCAATAAATTTACAGGTATTCTGAAGGATTTTTTTTCTTCTTTTGTCTACTCTTGTGTCTGGCAGAGATAGTGACCTTATTCCAAGATGTTTCCCTTAGCTTCAACAGTCTTGTAAACTTGGGGTATTCTGCTCCCCTGGATTATATCCTGCTTGAGCTTCCTTCAGCCCACAGTTTGTTCCAGGTGCTAAAAGTCCAAGTTAAGGTTCTACTCTTCAGAAGTTCATAGTAGGGGTGAATAGTCTGCTACACACTAAAAACAAGAAATTACTTAGCATTAGCATTATAAAAGATGTCATTAAAAATGCTTAACTAGTAAGACAGACAGGTCAGTCATATGATGAGATGAAGGAATAACTGATGGACAGCTCAAATGCTTTATTGGTATGCCCATTATGTCAAAATAAATTAAAGTAGGCTAGAAGATATTTGATGGTTCCATTGCTATAGCTTTGTGGGAGCACAAAGACTGGAATAGGACAAGATGGGCAGAAATGAAAAAGTTGTAATCTTTGTCACTGGAGGAAAATCCCAGATTGATGAGATTCCAGACTTTTTGAAGCATTACAGTAAGAAAGACATTCTTATTATGTCTGCAGATGACATAAACCTAGTAGGAATATTTATAGCACTGGATGACAGAATCAAGATTCAAACATCTAAAAAGAAATATGACAGTGATATCATATTGCTATCACTCATTCCCCATATCCTAGATCACCTTGTGAACCTTCCAGACAATCTCTTCCTGAAATAGAACTAAAAGTAGCTCAGATAATCCATTATTCAGATATTCTATGAGATGGAATCTGACTTGATAGTTTTTCATGATAATTGTCTCTACCAGTGTCTCAGTGCTTAGAGAGAATACTAAGATATATATATGACTTTCTCATAGATATCCTGATACATAATCAGGGCACCAACTCTCTACTTACCTTAGCATGCACTGACCTGCTTATTCCATCATTTTCTCTCTCATAGAAATCATCCTCTATAAGGTTCCAACTGACTTGTGAATCTGGGCAAATTCAGAGCAGTCCAGGACAGTTATGTCTGGATGATTGCCTCAACAATTGATAGAAAGGGCCTGAAATACACTTTCAAATGAACTTTTTGATTAATTGTATTAAAATAAAATAAAAAATTATATTAAAATAATATATTTAAATAAAAATATTAAAATAATAAATTTTTTATTTAATTTATTTTAATTTAATTTAATTTAATGAAGCACATTCAGGGAGTGCCAACCTGTTGGGACATGAGTAAACAAATTATCTTATATAAATGTGATATACTTCAAAAAACTATGAAACATTTTCAGAGAACCCTGGGAAGACTTCCATATAATGATGCAGAGGAATGCAAACATAATTTAGGAAAACAATTTATACAATGGAATAAGCAGGTCACTGCATTCTAAGGTAAGTATAGAGTTAGTGCCCTGATTGTGTATTATTTACTAGTTAAATTTTGTAACTTCTATATTTGCTCTGGGGCAGTTCCCTAGTGGCCCAAGACTAATTATAGTTCTGAGTAAATCATTTAAACTTTAGTTTCCCCATTTTAAAGGGGATAATAGTACACATACTACCTACTCCATAGGTTTGTTATGAGAAAAGTACTTCAGAAACTGTGAAGTTTAGCCTTGTATAAGCAATGTTAGCTTTACCAGTAAGAAAAGAAAAAACAAATTGAAAGAATTAGAGTAAGTAATGAGAAAACAAAACTATCATACTTTGCAAATATGATGGTATATTTAAAGAATCAACTAAAAATCTATTAGAAACAATTAACAATATTAGCAAAGTTACAGGGTTTAAATAAACCTACACAAATCATCAGTACTTCTATATATTACTAAAAAAGCCCAGCAGCAAAAGATAGAGACATGCCATTTAAAATAGCTATAGACAATATAAATTATTTGGGAGTCTGCCTGCTAAGACAAAACCAGGAACTATAAGAACTCAATTAAAAACAATTTTTGCATAAATAAGTTAGTTCTAAACAACTGGAAAAAATATCAGTTGTTCACGGGTAGACTCAGCAATAATAAAAATGACAATTCTATTTAAATTAATCTATTTATTCAGTACCATACCAAACTGCCAAGAAATTACATTATAGAGCTAGAAAAAATAATAACAAAATTTATCTGGAAGAACAAAAGGTCAAGGATATCAAGGGAAAAAATGCAAAGAAAGGTGCCCTACCCATAACAGATTTAAAACTATATTATAAAACTATTTGATATTAGCTAAGAAATAGAGTAGTAGAATCAGTGGAATAGATTTAGGCACACAAGACAAAATAATCGATAACTATAGTACTCTAGTGTTTGATAAACCCAAAGACTCCAGCTTTTGAAATAAGAACTCATCACCTAACAAAAATTATTGGAAAAATTGGAAAACATAGTATAGCAGAAATTAGGCACTGACCAACATCTAACACCTTTTAGCAAGATAAAGTTGAAATGGCTTCATGATTTATACCTAAAAGGTGATACTATAAGCAAATTAGTAGAATAAAAAATGGTCTAGTTATCAGATCTATAAAAAAAGGAACAATTTATGGCCTAAGAAGAATTAGAGAACATTATGACATAAAAAATGCATATCTTTGATTGCATTAAATGAAAAAGTTTTTGCACAAACACAACCAATGAAAGCAGGATTAAAAGAGAAACAAAGCTGGGAGAAAAATTTTACAGCAAGTGTTTCTGATAAAGGCTTCATTTGTAAAATATATAAAGAACTGAATCAAAATTATAAAAATACAAGTCATTCCCCAATTGATTAATAGAGGATATGAAAAGGCAATTTTCAGTTGAAGAAATTAAAGTCATCTTAAGTCATATGAAAAAATGCTCCAAATTGCTATTGATTAGGGAAATGCAAATTAAGACAACTTTGAGGTACCACATTACACCTCTCAGATTGATTAAGATGACAGGAAAAAGTAATGATAAATGTTGTTGGTGAAGTTGTGAAATGATCCAACCATTCTGAAGAGTAATTTAGAACTATGCCCAGAGAACTATAAAATTGTGCATACCCTTTGATAGAGTAGTCTCACCTCTGGTCTATATCACAAAGAAATATTAAGAGGGGAAAAGGACCCACACATACAAAAATGTTTATAGCAACTCTTTTTGTGTTTGTAGCTCCAGTTTTTAAAGAACTAGAAATTGAGTGGATGCCCATTAGGTGAGGAATGGCTGCCTAAGTTATGGTATATGAAGGAAATGGAATATTATTGTTCTATAAGAAATGAGGAGCAGAATGATTTCAGAAAAACTGAACTGATGCTAAGTGAAGTAAGCAGAGCCAGGAAAACACTGTACACAGTATCAACAAGATTATGTGATGGGCTTGGCTCTTCTCAACAGTTCAATGATTCAAGACATTTACAATGTTCTTGGAATAACAGATGCCAATAACATTCAGAGAAGACTATGGAGACTGAATGTGAATCAAAGCATAATGTTTTCACTTTTTATTGTAATTGTTTTCCTTTATGGTCTAATTTTTCTTGTACAACATGACAAATATGGGAATATGTTTAAAAGGATTGTCCATATATCATATATCAGATTATTTGTTTTCTTGGAGTAGAGCGTAATAAGGGAGAGACGGAGAGAGAAAAATTTGGAATGAAAAGTCTTACAAAAATGAATGCTGAAAATTATCTTTACATGTATTTGGAAAAATAAAATATGACTGGAAAATATATTATATTTTAAAAATATTAAACAGAAAAATCTATGAAGTTTATGAATTTTATTTATATGTGTTATATAAACATCATCTTCATTATTATTATTTGCAAGGTTCTCTAATGGAAAAGTTTATATGATCCTTATTACTTTTCATAATCAATTAACATTTAAGAAACACAGAGGCTAGAATTTTTGTTATATTTATATAGGGCACCACAGATGATTGGTTTGTTTTTACAATATACTTTGTTTTCAATTGAAAATCAATACCTTTTTAACCACTTATTTTCATTGTGAAGAATAGAATATCAAATAACTTAATAAGAGATTTTTCTCATGGGTAATTTTTCCCAAATATGCTGAAGGAAAATTATACGCAAATTCTTGATCATAAATACATATGAAATTGTATTTTCCTTTACTTCAGTCTTTTAAAAGGCATTAAAGGCAATGTAGAATAAAAACATTAATAGTATGTCAGACTCAGGAGATATGCATTACAATCTTCACTCTCCCATGTGTTATAGGACCTTAGGCAAAGTATCTAATTATTCTTAGATTCCATTTATCTATGGCTTAAATTTATGACTAGAGATGGTTTTAATTTCATCATCTGAAAATTGTGTGTTCATATCCCTTGACCACTTATTTATTGAAGAGTGGCTTGAATTCTTATATATATGAGACAATTCTCTATATATTTTAGAAATGAGGCCTTTATCAGAACCATTAAATGTAAAGATGATTTCCCAATTTGATGCTTCCCTCCTAATCTTGTCTGCATTTGTTTTGTTTGTACAGAAACTTTTTAACTTAATATAATCAAAATTATCCATCTGGTGTTCAATTAAGAGTTCCAGATCTTCTTTAGACATAAATTTATTCCATCTCCACAGGTCTGAGAGATAAACTATATTACGTTTCTCTAACTTGCTTACAAAGTCCCTCTTTATATCTAGATCATGAACCCATTTAGATCTTATCTTGGTATATGTTGTTAGGTATGGGTCAAGCCCTAATTTCTTCCACACTAGTTTCCAATTTTCCCAGCAGTTTTTGCCAAATACTGAGTATTTATCCCAAAAACTGGGGTCTTTGGGTTTATCGAATACTAGATTGTTAAGGTTATTGCCTAGATAGTCCTGATATCCTATCCTGTGCCACTGATCGACTGCTCTATTTCTTAGCCAGTACCAAACGGTTTTGATGACCGCTGCTTTATAATATAGTTTTAGATCTGGTACAGCAAGGCCACCTTCATCTGTATGGCTTAAATTTATTCACAAGTCAAGTGTGATTATCTCTAAGGTCACTTCTAAGCTTAAATATTCCATGATTATCTGAAGTTATTTGACATTTTCAAATAAATAGTTGTGTTCTCATTATTTTCATGACTATTCATTTTACTGATTTCATTAATCTAACCTTTATTCTCTTTTTCTATGTTAAGGCAAAGACTTTTTAAAAATCTCTATTAAACAAAGGAACAAACTATGTAAAATTCTTAGTTTCTGTTATCTAAATTAAATGATTTAACTGTTACAAATTTTTGCAAAAGTATCCTCTTGAAAACTCTCATTTATTCAATTTTTATGTCATCACTTGATCTTAGTTCTCTTTGTACCTTTTTAAGCATGCCTCCTCAATTTCCTTTCTTGAATCATCATATATTCTATACCCTTTAACCATGTGTATACTCCAAGGGTCTGTTCTGGGCCATCATATCAGCTAAATTCAGCGATATCCATACGGATAACTGTAAATTAGAGTATCCAGTCTTTCTCCTTTATCATTTTGTCTACTTAATATACCTACCTATATATTTTATAAGTATCTCGAACCAATCATATCTAAAATAGAATATATCATCATCTCCTAGACTCACTTAGAATTCATCCTTACTCTCTACTCCCTCAAATTCTCTGTTTAGGAAATCAGCAAAAGCTTTCCAATCACCCAAACTCACAATTCCAACTCCATTCTCATCTGTTTCTTCTCTCCTATTCCTCATTTCCAATCAGTTGCTCAATCTTATCCTATTTCAAAATGCTTTTCTTTGATCTATGTATTCTTTTCTACACTCACAACTTATCTTAGACCCTCATGACTTCATCTTTATGTTATTGCAGTAATCTCATAATTTGCTCCTTAATTTCAGTTTCTTCCCTCTCTAATTCATCCTCCATACAGCATTCAAAAATTTTCAATTTTCCTAACGTATGAATCAGATTCTCCTTCTCACAAAGGTTTGGTTGCTTCCTAGTAACTAAAATAAATACAAACTACCAGTTAGCATTTAAAGCCTTTCACAAACTTCAGTGATCCTATTTTAACAGATTTATTTTACATCTTCCCAATTTATGTACTCTAAATTCAAGCCAGACTGGATTACTGGCTGTTCCTTAAACTCCACATTTCAAAATCCATCTTTGTGCTCTTGAGTAGTTTGTTCTCCATGCATGAAATGCATCTTATTCTCATCTGCCTTTTAGAATGCCCTTTTTGTTGTTCATTAACTCAGTCATATCCAACTCTGCCTGACTTCATGGACCAGATGGCCCTTCTATCCTCCACTATCTCCCAGTGTCTGTCCAATAGAATCCTTAGTGTCCTTTCAGGTTCAGATCAACTGTCACTTCCTACAGGAAGCCATTCCTGATCCCTTGCTATTCCCCAATGATTTATGTTTTCTCCTTTCTCATATTATGCTACATGTGTATATGTGTATAAGTGTGTATGTATATGTGTGTATGTATAGAAATCTTCAGCAGAACGTAAACTCCTTGAAGACAAGGATTATTTTTCTTTCTTTTTTTGTCTCTTATTTAGTAGTTCCCAGAAGAATGAATTATATATAATAGGCACATAATCAATGTTTCTTATTGCTGCAAGAGAAGATATATTCTAACAATATTTGTTTTATTGTTTTTTTGGCTGAAAAAACAGAGTAGGAGAATGTGACATAAACACATCCCAGCTTAGAAAGTAACCAATAATATGATTGCATCAAAATTATGTTAGTAAGTCTAAATTTAAGAAAAATAGATTTTCTCAGAAGTTAATATATTTCAGTATATGAAATAGCTGAATTATGTGTTATTAAAAATCAAAAGATATCAATAATGCTTATGCATTTCTGAAAAATTAAGAGAACCAATGAAAGCCCATGAGAGGTCAGGAACCTATTACTTTCAATCATATTCCTCCAACATCCTCACCCCCATCATGCACACATACAGAGGGATTAAGATAACTGTAGTGTGACTCTCTGGAACAATAGGTTTAATTCCAAGTTCCACTTCCCTCACACACATCCCCCACCCATGCCTGAGGTCACAGCATAACTTACTTGTATTAATTAATCTGAAGATTTTTCTGTGTGCTTACTTTATCTATAAATTTTTTTAAAAGCCTAATTGAAGTTTTATTGGGAAGAAATCCTGTAAATACCCACAAATTTTTTCCTCCTTATGACTTTTCATTTTAAAAATAAAGCATTACAGTCCTTTATTGGTGATTTTATTCCACACAATACATAATATTAAAGAAATTCTTCTTTACAAAGCTACCTTTCACTGGAATAATTTCCTCCCAACATCTGGTTGTGTTAAGCATTTCAATATTTATACTATATATTAGAAAGAGCAAATATTCCCATCTTGGTAAAATGGCCTAGGGCAAAATATTTTTTTAAGGTCATAAAAATGTAAAGGAAATGGAGAGAACGAGAAGATACCAATATAAAAGAAAGTACACTGTGGTTAGATTCAGAGGAATTTTTTTTTTCAAATCCTGGCCTTACTAAGTAGGTGACCTTGAGCAATAATGAGAGTAATTGCTTACTTTCTATAGCATTTTAAGGTACACAAAGCACTTTGAACAATTTATTTCATTTGAATCCCATGATAACTTCATGAAGTAGGTATATTGCTCAGTTTTTAAAGATGAAAAAACTGAATTTCAAAGTTTAAATGACTTATCCAGGTTTATTTGTTTCCACACTCGTGCTATTCACTATGCTAAGTGTCACCTTTTACAGGACTCAGTTTCTTTATCTAAAAAATGAAAAACTAGGACTAAATAAATGAGTTTTAAAATCCCTTTCAGATATGCCATTCTATTGGCTTATGTGTATATATAGATGTTTTTGTGTATATGTGAATGCATGCATATATTTGGTGGATATTTTTATATATACATATATATGTATATATATTATTATATTATATTTTAATGATTATTCTATCTGTTAAGGTGATCTACGATCAGTGATCTTTAATATTACTATTATAATTGTTTTGGGGTGCCATGGACTGGGTCATATAAGACAGTGAAGTTAATCAATATGTGTGTTTTCTGATTGTTCTATTAACCAGCTGTTCCCCCATCTTTCTTCCTCTTCTTGAACTTTCCTATTCCAAGTCACAATAATATTGAAAAATATTACATAAACTTAGTTGATAAAGCAGTGGCAAGGTTTGAGAGGATTGACTCCAATTTTGAAAATTCTTCTCTAAGTAATATGTTATTAAACAGTATTGAATGCTACAGAGAAATTTTTCAAGCAAAGAAGAGTCAATCAATACAGCAAACTTCATTGCTGACTAATTTTTAAAAATTGTTACGGCCACCCCAACTTTCAGCAATCACCATTATGATCAATATTGAGGGAAGATCTTCCATCAGTTAAAAGATTATGACTTTCTAAAGGTTCAGTATTTTTTTTTATCAATTTTTAATTAAGGTATGTATATTTTCAACACACCTAATAGACAACAGTGTGGTATAAATATAATTTTTATATGCACTAAGAAACTGAAGAAAAAAATTATGTAACTTGCTTTGTTGAGATATTCACTTCATTGTAGTGATCTAAAGCCTGCAGGATCTCAAATGTATGCCTGTATATATATTTATACATATATACATATACATGATAGAAGTGTTGGATTCCCATAATCATAGCCTTCCCTTTAATCCTCTTGCTCAACTGTCATAAATAGATTACTATAGAACTACCACAAGTTTATAGAAGACTACTGTAGTAGATAATCAATGTACTAGATAAGCAATACTGCAATGGGAAAATTTTCCCCAAAGCTCAGAATTAAATTGTCCCTTCCCTGTTTCTGCCTACCCCCACCATGAAAGCTACTTAAGAACTAGCCAAAGGCACTTGCTCAATGATAAGGCCATGCTTGTAAATAAGATTTCATATGTTTTCCATATTTTAAGTCATAATTTGTTATAGCAAAGATTCTTCATACAGTCTGCTTCTGTCATTTAGCCTTCCCCAGTGCTAGATTTCATTATTTCTAGATAGTTCAACATTTTCCACACAACACTTGCTCCATCTAGTGGGTTCTGTGCTGGAAACTGATGTTTATGCTATGAAATCATACTAATCAAGCTTGGGTCCAAAGAAGATATGAAGGGGGCACTTTTCTGCAAAGGTGGGGGGCAACGGGTATGAAACATTGCATATGATTTTGGAGTTTCTTGATGAGGTGGTTGGTTTTGTTGAACTATTAAGGATTTTTTCTTTTTTAAAAATTCTTTGTTATAAGGAATGATTTTCTGGGATCACAGAGAAAAACATTGGGAAATATAAATGACATGAAAATCAATAAACATTTTTTTAAAAAAACAAGAAATTTTTCCCATGCGTACTAATGTGAAAAAATTGAAAACTGCATCATATAAATGCCCTTATTCTTTATAATCAAAGAAATGGAGGTCATTATGTATTTTAGTCCCATGCCAAACACACCCACCTTCTCATGTAAAAATAAAGGAGAGCCAACAATACCTTTTTTTCCCTTACTTATAAAAATCAAAGCTTGTTGTATACAACTGAAATTCAAATGAATGTGTAATTCCAATGTTTACAATGAATCTTAGCATTTTTAGATATCCTATTTCAGAAAATCAGTTCTGCTCTACATAATGTGCAAGGGGCAGCTGCAGCTGCCAAGCTGGCTTGTTGGAGAGGAAGCATTCTAGCAGTATTCTCTCTCTTAGCTGGACAAAAAGTTTAGCTTCTGAAAAGTCTTTTTCCACTCTTGGAGCAAACAATGAGTTTGTTGGAATTTTATAATGGATGCACATACTATGTGTATGGATTAATGGTATGCATAAAATAGTATATATATATATATAAATATATCCTATGTATAAATATAATTTCTATTTTATAAATAATGCTATTATATTATAGAATCATTTAAGTAACTATGCCATTTTAAAAATAAAGCAGCAATGTACAACATTGAACTTTATTATGAATTGCCATGTAATTTTTAAGAATTTTGAAAAAAGTTATTTTAAGCATTTTACTTTCAAAACTTAAGTATGAATAATTTTTCAACATTAGCCCTTACAAAACCTTGTGTTCCAAAGTTTTACCCATTCCCCACCCTCTCCCCTAGAAGGCAAGTAATCCAATATGTATTAAACATGTGCAATTCTTTTATACATATTTCCACAATTATCATGCTGCACAAGAAAAATAAATCAAAAAGGAAAAAAAAAGAAAGAAAACAAAATAATACAAGCAAACAAGAATAAAAAAAGTGAAAATGTTATGTTGGGATCTACACTCAGTCCCCACAGTCCTCTCTTTGGGTGTAGATGGCTTTCTTCATCACAAGATCATTAGAACTGGCCTCAATCATTAAATTGTTGAAAAGAGTCACTTCTAACAGAATTGATCTTTGTATAATATTACAGTGATCTCTTGGTTCTGCTCATTTCACTCAGCATCAGTTCATGCATGTCTCTCCAGGCCTCTCTGAAATCGTCCTGCTGGTCGTTTCTTACAGAGCAATAATATTCCATAACATTCATATGCCATACCTTATTCAGCCACTCTCCAATTGATGGGCATCCACTCAGTTTCCAGTTTCTTGCCATTACAAAAAGGGCTGCCACAAACATTCTTGCACAAGTGTGGCCCTTTCCTTCCTTATGATCTCGTTGGGATACAAGCTCAATAGAAACATTGCTGGGTCAAAGGATATGTACAAAAATGAATTTTTTAATGAAATGGGCTGAAATCAGGCCTAATAGAGAAGGAATAATTTTTTTCCTGAATAGTTCCCACCTTCTGGTTGTCTCCTATAACTGTTCCCCCTCCCCAAGTACAAGTCTATATTTCCAGAAACCCCTGGTCCAAAAAGTTGATGTAGAATCCACATGATCTCCTAATAACAACATTCATGGCTTCATGCTGACCCAAGTAGAGAGACAAGGCACCTGGGAGAGGGAGCAACACTTGTTACTGCTCTTTCCACTTTTCATAGGCTCCTATGGAAATTACTGTTTTCTATTGATTTTGGTTGCCTCTTACTATTAAATGAATAACTGTGGGAGACTGAGAGGACTACACAGGAATTGGGAATCTATAGCAGAGTTTACTAGCAGTTGAGACTAGAAAAAAAAGTAGCTCTGAATAGCAAAGTGGCCATCATTTACTCATTCTACATGTTATAACACTGAAACTTGGAGGAAAAAAAAGGATGCGTTTTGACCACCAGCAATGCTTTATCCAGAAGTGAACTTTTTGAGAGTATTTGTTGTTAATGCCACTTTTATATTTCAATGTATTTCCATTCAGAGAAGAGAGAAAAGAGTTTGACCCAGGCTAAGAGGATGATTTTATACTTCCTTCTTACTATAATTATTGGAAAACTTTTGAAAAAGCTACTTCATGAAATTGTAAGCTCCATGACAGCAGGAATTGACTTTTGCCTTTTTTTTTGTATCCACAATACTTAACATAGTGCTGAAAGCATAGTAAGTGCTTAATAAATATTTATTGAATTGAATGTTAATTGTTTATCAATTATATCGATCAACTGGTGAAAATCTATTCTTTTTTATCCAGTTTTTCATAGAGTCTGGATTGGGCC
The DNA here is from genome assembly GCA_023553655.1 of Myrmecobius fasciatus. Taxonomy (NCBI): domain Eukaryota; kingdom Metazoa; phylum Chordata; class Mammalia; order Dasyuromorphia; family Myrmecobiidae; genus Myrmecobius; species Myrmecobius fasciatus. The sequence continues at coordinate 163,122 of JAJPUD010003819.1, read as the reverse complement.
TTTTAGATGATATAATCCGTTTTTTTTTTCATTGTATAGTTGAGGAAGCTGATACCTAAAAAAAGTTGAAGCATTTTGGCCAAAATCACAAATTAATGGATGATGCAATTATAGAAGCCTTTTGCTTGGACTTCTAGGACAATAATCTTTTCAATACTGCATTTTACCTCTCAAGTTAATGCTGACCAAAAATTTCTATTTCAAACACATCAATATATTTCTTTTTATATAAAACTCTGAAAACCATGGGAACAAAAGCTCATTTTTTGAAATTTAATTTTACAGAATGGTGTAGCATTTATTTTATCATTTAATCCTCACCACAATCCTATCTAGCAGGTATTACATGTATATACTATTATTCTATTTTGCAAATTAGGAAACTGAGACTTAGATACATTAAATTGCTTTCCCAGTGATCCACATATATTAAATAGCACATGCAGATTTTGAATTTAGGTATCTCTAATGGGAATTCAAGTACATTTAACATCATATCAAAATGATTAGAAACAGAACAATTGGCTCTTTTCAACAAGAAGGTGATTTAGGCCAATTCCAATAGATTTCTGATGGAGAGAGCCATCTGTTTCCAGAAAGATGGGGGCTAAATGTGGATCACAACAAAATATTTTCACCTTTTTTATTGTGTGCTTGCCTTTTTTTTTCCTTTCTCAATTTTGTCCCTTTTTGATATGATTTTTCTTGTGCAGCGTGATAATTGTGGAATTATGTGTAGAAGAATTGCACATGTTTACCATATATTGGATTGCTTGTAGTCTGGAGGAGGGTGTGAGGAGAGGGAGAGAAGATCTGGAGCACTGGATGTTGCAGAGGTGAATGTTGAGGGCTATCTTTGCATGAATTTTGAAAATAGAAAGCTATTATTAAAAAAGGAAATGGATCAGTCAGAATACTTCTTAGAGGTGCTTTGAAACTTGGGTGTCCAGTATCATAAGTTTTTGAGCTCCTCTTCCCCTTTGTAGTTTTGCTACCATTGGGCTTGTTTATTTATTAAAAGAATAAGAGGCACCTTGAGAAGGAACCATATTCTGTGTGCATTTTGATTTTTACAGTAGTATAAATTATGAGAAATTCAAATCAAAGATTTTGGGGACTCTCTCAATAGAACTTTACAATATTTGTTATTTGAGGGTATGAATAACAAAACACTACGGTACAATAGAAAGAAAATTGAATTTTGAGTCAGCAGTTCTAGATTCAAATGTCACCCTGATTCATATGGTTTAAGTGAAAGACAAGTCATTTTACCTAATAGATTTCATGGAATCTTACCTATAAAATGAATAAGTTGGAATATAAAGTGTGTGAGGTCCCTTCCAGAGACATAAATATAAATAAATACACATACATTTATATAAATACATATATGCTAAACTGGAAAAAAATGACCATATGCATTCCTGAGTTAAGCAAAGAGGAAAAAACTCATTTTTGAATGCTGAAAATATCTTAGTTATCAAAAATCTGGTACTGAAAGGGGGAAAGGAAATGCTCAGTGTCAGTAAACTAAGGTGGGATGAGTCATTTGCCAGCTCTATTTTTGAAAACAAAAACCTTAATTAAACCTGCTGCTTCATGTGTATCCACATCTTCTTGGGACAAGCAGTCTTTCTGATTCCAAAGATTTGTAGTATTTTTGTGAATCAGAGGGATTCCTTAAAATTATAGGATTTATTATCTTATATATGATTTTAAAAATTCATCTGGGATAATAGATATAAAAAATGTCCTCAGAGTCAGCAAGATGTGGATTCAAATCTTGCCTCTGACATACACTGGGTTTGTGACCTTGGCAAGCTATTTTACTTCATAGTGACCATGTAAGTCCTTAAGAATATAAGTGGCAAGATAGATATCAATCAATATTTTTATAAGGAGCTTTCTCCCTAGATTTCCTGGCCAATATGTTTGCTCCCCAAAAGAGTTTCAAAAATAAAGTTTATCCATCTGCAAAATAAAGTAAAACATACAGAAGATCAATAATAAGCTATTGTATTCATGACATTCCATTAGGATTTTTTTCGAAGAAGTACAATGTTAAACTTAAGTTCTTGTCACATTTTTTAACTCAAATATTGTGTCTGCTTTTTTCCTCAAGTTTACATACCATATTAAAGAAAGTAATGTTCTCTTTCATTTCTAACATTTTAGTAACTGAAGCATGTTTTTAAATTATTATTAATAATTAGGTCTCTAGACTGTTTGCTACAAGGTTAAAAAGGAAAAAAATAGAAATGTTCTACTTTACTTGTTCCCCAGATAATTTATACAAAGATGAAGAAATGCTTGATTGAACAAACCAGATGTTCAATGCAGGGGGAGAAGAAGAATACATTATGACAAAATGAGTTTTTTACATACTTCCACAAGCCCATATCTTCATTTTGGCAGCCTAACTTTTGCTGAAAAAAATTAATGTACTGTATCAGTTGTATTCTTTATAATAATAATAAAATAATAATCCTTATCACTTATACAGCACCTCTCCTCTGATTGTGAAAACCATTTGCAAGAGGCAATATTATCTCAGCTTCACAGATTGCAAAAATGGAATTCAGGTGATTTACCACAAGGTCACCTAGTGAATCAATACTAAAAGCCAGGTCTTCTCATCCAATTCCTTGTTATAGTACCAAAAACTTTTGCCAAAGATTTCTCTATCTCAACTACCAAACTAGAAGGGGCTCTGAGAAGGCATTCCCCTGCCTTCAGGTACACTAGAAACCAATGTGTTATAATCAGTGGGATATTAGACTTGAAATCAGTAATGTGATTGAGGAAAGCAATTTCAGCACCAAATGATGTGTTCAGGGTAGCAATTCCTAGTTCCAAATCATATGGTTAGGGTTCAGCACCAAATATTGGGGTTCAGTCATGAGGAATTCACAATGGCCATTCTTTTTGGCAAAAGCCAGGTTTATTTAGAAGAGATTACAGACAAAATGAAGAGATACAATAGATATCAGAAATAAAAAATATCAAATAGAGTTGGGAGAACTTATATTTAGCAAGAAAAGATATTTTTTAATAATTAATGACAGAAAAGACAAGTTCCCTAGTGGAATTCACAATTAATCAATAGAAAGTAAATATTCCATGAGATGGGAGCATGCCTTTAACTGAAAGGCTAAATCTATAGAGGGGTTTACCATCCTAAAAGAGTTAATTATAAGGAGAAAGATACCATAAGGCATGGTAGGGGAATGAGTAGAAAGATACCATGTAGCATGGGGTAGGGGTAAGGAGAAAGACACTACCAGGGAGAATGCTGTGGTGGGCTATAGCCACAAAAGGGATTCAGCAAAGATGGTGTGAGCCATGGACAGATTTATATGGGAAATTTAACTTGGATTTCTGGCTGGACATGGCAAGGTAAGGTTACCCATGACCTCTACAGATGTTAAAACTATAAGATTAAACTAATCCACATTAGTTTAATCCCCATTAGCCCTTCCCTGCTCATCTCAGGGAGTAATTTTATCAGTATTTCAGGTTCTCTCTGCTAATCCCACTCAGGACCCAGGACCTCATCATCAGGAAGCTCTCTCTTTAAATTCACCTTTTAAATAGTATTAGTTTTCTGACCATGGATAAGTTAGATGACCTCTCTGGCATTTTCTCAGTTTTAAAATGGAGAAAAAAATACTTGTAACTCTGACCTCATGGTTTTATAAGATTCAAAGGAAATAATTATAGGTAAAGTACTTTGTAAACCCAAAATGCTAAATATGCATTAGTCCATATTACCCCCAAAAAGAATAATCTACTTTTCCATGAAAGATTTAAATAAAATCCTTTGACCTATTTTAATAACTTAAGGACAGAGGTTGAACCTTGTACAGGGAACTTCAAGAAGAAGAAATCCTCTCTATTGATGAAGACTGGCCCTTTCTCAGAGACTCGTAGTATTAGTATTGCCTAGAACACTGAGAAGTCAGATGAGTTTCAAATGAGGACAAAATGTATCGGAAATGGGACTTGAACGTAGATTTCTCTGGGTCTAAAACCAGGTCTCTAACTACTATGCAACATTGCTTCTCAATTTTGAGAGAAATTCAATAACTCGCAATTAGGAAATGATTCATGTGTAGCCTGTCTACATTCTTCCTTTCCAATTCATTTCTTTAAATTCCTTTAGCTATATGCTAGAAAATCTTGAAAAAAGCCAGAAGAAATAACATACTAGGTAAAAACCTATGGTCCACACACACCACTATTCCATCTCTTTTGTTGTTCAGTCATTTTCACTTTTGTCCAACTTTTCAAGACCCCATTTGAGGTTTTTTGGCAAAGATATTAGAACGGTTTGCCACTTACTTCTCTAGCTCGTTTTACAGACAATGAAACTGAAGCAAATAGAGTCAAAGTCATTTTCCTAATATCACACAGCTAGTAAGAGACTGAGACCAAATTTGATGTCAAGAAGATGGGTCCTCCTGCCTCTGGGCATAGCCCTTTATGCACTGTGCCACCTAGTTTCATAGCCTCATCTCCAATAGGTCATTAATCTGCTCTGTGAATATTTGCATAATGAACTAACATTCCCATAGAGTTCTTGAGTTTTTTTTGTTTGTTTTTGTTTTTGTTTTTAATAATTTTTTCCATGTAAGGTTTGGATCTAACCAGGCTCAGCTCTTATTAACTTTGTCTTCATTTGTCTAAGGAGAATTAAGTTTAAAACTAAGGGAGGAACTTTGACTTCTGGCTAGGTTTTCTTTGTAGCTATCATTAGCTATCTGTGGCTTGATGTAACGGAATGGAAAATTCTCATGTACATATTAGTTAGTATTATTATCAAACAGGAATGAGTACAATTTTTTTAATCCACAGAGAAATATGATTCATATGCAAAAAGCAAAGTTGCACAATATTCCTCTTTTAGAGAAGGGAATTCAAAGCTTAAAATCTTGCATTTTCTTTTAAAAATAAGCATGAAGAACATAAAACTTTTTTTTCAAAAAGAACAATAAAAATATAAAAGTCTTTATTATAATATATATATGATTAAAAGAGAAGACAGAAAAATAAATAAAGAAAACAGAATTAGGAAAGACAAGGAAGATGAATGAATGTGTGTGTATGTATATATGTGAAAGAGAAATAGAAAGAGGTTCACAGTCTTAATTGAATATCACAGGTTATAAGGTTAAAATGTTATTGTCTGTCCTTTGAGATATAGATTATTTGATTAATGATAATTTAGAGTTTCTAAACTGCTAGAATATCATCACAGGTTCCATTCAGCACAGGCTGTAACTAAGATTAGAGGAATATTGCTGAACAGACAGATGAAAACAAATTGTCATTTAAAACTGACTAGGGGCTGGAGATTCACTCATAGTCTAGACTTTTCATTCATTCTCTCATATTGCTGCTTTTTCTAGATCAACCCTTCATTTTATTCTTAACTCCTATATTAATTACTTCTATTGACTGATAGGCAAGATATATCCCTAAAAACTGAAAAAAAAAATCTAGAAGCTTAAAGACTCTCATTTCATTGATATAGTAAATTTCTAATGAGAAGAAACTTTCTCCAGTGATACCTATTTACAATTATTCAGCAATTTAAGTTCTTAGAGAATTGCCAAGGGTCCTAAGAAGGTAATAGAGCCAGAATGTGGGAAAGGTCAGTCTCGAATCCAGATTGTCCTGATTTGAATGTCCATTTTCTAACTACTGCATTGCTTCCTTTCTTAAAAAGTGGAAAAGTTGGGGCAGCTAGATGGTGCAGTGGATAGAGCACCACCCCTGAAGTCAGGAGGACCTGAGTTCAAATCTGGTCTCAGACACTTAACATTCCCTAGCTATCTGACCCTGGGCAAGTCATTTAACCTCAATTGCCTCAGCAAAAAGCAAAAAAAAAAAAGTGGAAAAGTTACAGAAACCCATAATTACAGTCCCTTTTCCATGTAAAAGCCCTGTTCTTTTGTCATATTTCTCCTTGAGCAAAAAAATCTTATTTGGTTTGGTATAACCAACACTTAAGGATATGGGATTATATTATTTTTACCTTACTAGAGAAATCTCAAGTGTGAAGTAAAATGTCTTCAGGAATAGAAGCAAATTTGGACAACTTATGTTCAAGTTATAAAAAACAGTAATTAGAAAAATGTTTAGTGGAGATGACTGATGTATGAGCAGCCAATTGGCTTCAGCTTTCACTTTCCAACTCTCTCAACTCATATTTTCACCTCCCAACTTCTCTGTCTGGAAGAAAACCCTAATTCTGAGACTAGAGAAATGTTGGGGAGGCTCGTCATTACTGAACTTTCAATACCAAATAGTGATTTTTTCCTGTCTTCCCATAGTCACCCAACTTTGCCTGGGAGATCATATATTAAATATAAAGATAAGCTGTTCCTAAAGTTCGTTCATATTGCTATTCAATTCAGATAGAGAAAAGCTAATATAAAAGGATAAAAGCAGGTGCAATCAGAAATTCATTCTGTGTATGTATTTCTTTACAGTTGTATGGGAGAAGGGCAATAGCAGAAAGGTTGCAAAGAGAGAGAATGAGATAAAGAAAATATACTCTATCAGAAATTATTGGATCCAACCCAACCGGGACCTAGAGTTAAATTAAAATAAATCTTACTGGTTTATATCCCATGATTTCTTGAATAGAAGTAAAAGCATGAATCTGTTTTTCCATGAGAGGAGTGAGCGTATGGGTTTGCTTTGCTGCCACAGCAAAATTTGTGATCTATTGGTCTACTCTACACATTCTCAGGGAAACCCTTTCTTTGAGTTGAATCAAGGATGGTCATTTGAGAGCAAATCATGCCATCTGTGAGGTGAAGTGTGGCTGGAAAAGACTAATTCTTCTTCTTTAGAATAATAATACAATAGAATCTCACAAAGATACTGCTTTACTCATATATGTATATACACATAGAAATATGATATATGCAATACATAATCAATATGTATTATATATGCATGTATTTTCCATATATGGTTATAGATTTCCCTTCAAATATACAGATGGTCATTCATTTTAACATAATATTTTAAAGAATAATTATTTCTTTCCAACAATAAAGTTACCTTATCTTTATATAATCTTTGTAGCTTTAGAAGAATTTGACATGCATTATTTTATCTGATAATCACAATAACCCCATCTAGTAGATAGGACAATTATTATTATTCCTGTAGCACTCCAAGATAATTCTACTTTTTCAAATCTATTGGGATTTGTCATTTATTCCTTTATTTTTCTCTAAACCTTTTATTTTCCTCTAAAACTTTTAATCAATGAGAATAAATCATTTGGCATCATATAAAGACAAAAGGACATTTACTTAAAATATAATAAAAGGTATATGACAAAAGTCTAATCAAACAGGAAGGACTATAATCCTCTGTTTTCAAAACATCAACCTCTTTCTCTCTCTCTCTTCTCTCCTCTTTCTCTTTTCTCCTCCTTCTCTTTCTCCCCCAGTCTTTCTGTCCATGCCTTTCTGTCTCTCTGTCTTTCCCTCTTCTCCCCCCCTCTATCTCTCTCTCTTGTTCCCTCTCTCTCTCTCCTTTCCTTCTTCCTTCCCTCCATCTCTCTCCTTTCCTTCTTCCTTCCCTCCATCTCTCTCTTCTTCCCTCCCTTCTTTCCTTCCCTCCCTCCCTCCCTCTCTGTCTCTCTCTGTCTCTGTCTCTCTCTGTGTGTATATACATATGAATACACACACACACACACACACACACATTTGGGAGATTGTAAGTCCATGTTTCCTCAATTCCCACACCACATTCTGTAAGCAAGAAAACACAAAGGCTATAATAACATCTCATGGATGAATGCCAAAATTTTGGTGCCTAGAAAATAATCCTTTCTGTTGGCACTTGACCATTGAAATCTAAGGGATGATGAGGTTTTTTGGTTTGTTTTTTTTCTGCCACACTTACCTTTATGCCTAAAAGTTGAGCATTGGCATGAGACAGGTAACCATCTGTTAGCAATGTTAGCAATGTTAGCAATGATAGGACTTAAGAACAAATATAGGAGAAACTTGTCTTTAGTAGTAACTGAAAATATGTGTGCTTATACTGAAGTTTTCTGTTCCTATTGTTATTTCTCACTTTTGTGTCCCTTATTCAAGTAACTCTTCAACTTCCACTCCTGAAAAGCTTTAGCCCACCTTTATCAAATGTCGCTTTACTGAGTAAATGTATCATATCCTGGTGTAGTTCAGAGTGTTCTGGGCTATGGAGTTAGAAGGTTTCTAAAATAAGTTCATAGGTATCATTCAAAGAGATTTCTAATTTTATAGATGCAGAAAAAGGTTAAAATGGCCTGAGGTCACACTACTAGTAAATTGCAGTTCTAGGCCATAAAGCCATTATGAAGCTTGATGCTCTTACCATGCTGCCTCCAGTATAGACTTTAAAGAAAATAAAGTATATTTTATATGTTGATACCAAAATAAATAGAATAATGTATAGAAGATTTTACATATATTATATAAATATTTATGTCTTATGGTAGCCATCTCTAGGGTAGAGGGATAAAAAAGGAAGGAAAAAAGAAAAAGAAATTTGCATAAGCTTATTATGTATTTTAAAAGAATAGCAAATTGTCCATAATAAGTTTGTAATTGTATATACAATCATATTTTTAAAACTTATATTTTGTATAAAAATGCTTGGTTTTAGTCCATAAATTAAAAATAAAATATATAATTTTATTTTTTAAAAAAAGAAAAGATGAAAGTAATCTTTCAAAACTAATTCAAATACTAGTAAGGAAAACTTGGTGTTATCTAACTTTTTTCTGAAAAGAGCATATTCTTACTTTTAGTATAAACTTAATAAGAGTTCAGCAAGTGAGACAGTTGACCTAACAAATAGCTAGCCTCAGAGACTAAAAGATCTGGATTCAAGGTCTTACCTTTAATACATAATTATTACTGTGTGACCCTAAGCATATTATTTATCCTCTCCATGCCCCAGACAACATTCTAAATGGATATGTTGTGAAAAAGTGCCAACATATGTTGTTCAGGACATTTACTTTTCCATAATTCTCTACAAATGAAATCACAGGTTCAGTCTTTATTGTAATCACCCAAAATTCAGTGGTTTTCATTTTTTCAAGTAGGGAAATGCTGTTGATTTTAGAGTCATAATGGGGTTGCTTTTGTTTTTTGTGAAGATGAATTTTGCAACCATATCAGAAAGGCTGATAATTTGATCATTATATCGATCCAAATAAACCACTCTCACAATCTCACTATAGTTAATAAAATTAATTAAAAACTGTACTAAAAAGAATGACAATGAAAGCAATAATGACAAAGTAAATGCTAAAAAAATGAACTAAAAAGCTTTCTTTGAATGAAAGAATGTCTTTAAACAAATTTGTTAAATCTATTTTAATATAGTTTTATATAATTATCTTCCCATGTATATTACATATCATTTGTTCCTTTCAAAGAGATCTCATTTTAGAGGTATGGCTTATTCAGGTCTGATGTAATGCTCAATTGCTAATCAACTCAACACATTTATTAAGTGCAGAAGTTCTTGGGAAACAAGAAAGATAATGGCATATTTTCTACTCATATTTTAATAAATTTCAATGTTTGATTGTTGTCCTTTGTCCTCAAAAAGGTCCAAAATGACATCAGGATGTTAGAGTCGAGTGATGGTGTGTTCCTCTGTGGCTAATCAGACCAATGTGAGTTTGGAATACTCTGCACAAGTCAGACACACATATGAACATTTGAGTTGGACTCAAACTTTCCACATTTCAGATTTCTTCTGAGCTGATTCAATTCTTCTTTGCTCTTTGAGCTCAGCCCCTTCTCTGATGAGGGCACACCATGCTGGGTGGTCCTGTGCCAGTATCTCCCATGTCATACAATCAATTCT